>CATKHJ010333265.1:0-15036 GCA_949750685.1 Vernicia montana | reverse complement strand
ATTGGACAATAATTGGAGTCATAAAATGGGTTTTTTCCTTAACTTTTCCCAATTAAAAAATAAATTAAGGTGGCGACTCCCAAAGTCAATTTTCAGAAATCAACCAATCCGAACCCGAGGGTTCCAGCGTGAGACCAGACCCGAATGAGCATTTCGATCCCCCTCTAGCGGATCGGATCGGTGCTCGGGTGAGGCCTCACAGTCATCAACTCAGTAAATTATGAAATGCATATGAATGAGGAGGTTTACAAGTAGTCAATGAATCAATGAACAATAGTGTTAACATATATAAATCAATGGTTCATAGGATCACAAGTGCACATACATATCAAATATATTATGGGATTCAATAAACATTACATATATGTGCCATGAAGGAAGGACACCAAAGCATACAAGGTCATAACAGAATATAACATCATATTCGTCAATTACTCATACATCAATCATCTTGTGGGCGGGACTGTGCCATCGTCCCCACAGTAGTAACATATCATATTTAACGTGCATTCCTTGAATACAGGCCTAAAGTACTACCCTCTCTAGGTAAGGCTTTGTTTAATGTGCATTTCTTTAAATACACGCCTAGGGTATTGCCTTCCCTAGGTAAGGTATCACCGGTGCACATAGGCTAATGACTTTTTCCCAATTAGATAGGAATTCTGTTACACTTAGTCTTTGGCTTGGTCATAGTTCAATGGAATCAAATCATAAAACATCTGTATGTTCAATGGTTTCACTAACATATGAAATAGGTCTTCGACCTAAGTGACCTTGGTATCACATATAAATGGCTTCAGCCCAATTGGCCTTGGCAATTACAATGGTCAATTTACATTTACATTTGGCTTCAGTTTGAAAGACCTCATAAACAAATGCAATAAACAACGAAGAATATAACAGAAAGAATTACAAATATACACTTCATAACTTGCCTCACTCCCTATATCCTTTCGATCAAACTCAATTCACCTCAATTGCATGTAGCTCATACAATCCTCGGCTCACCTAAGCCTACATAAGAACTTCGCAATTCAATCATCAACTATGTTTCTAAGGATATTAACCATATAGCTTAATTCCTCAATTCTTAAGATTTGCTAACAATCCTAACTCATGATTAAGTTAATCATACATAATCATCAAATTAAACATCTGTAGCAAATTTTGAACTATCAAACGAGACTCACTGGAAGGTCACCAGAAAATCGCCTGAAAACTATCGTCAGCGGCCGTTGACGGTGAAACGGGTATCCACAGATTCATCTCGAAAAGCGAAACCCAAAAATCACTGTCACTCTCCTTCACTCATCGAAGATCGACATCGGTAGCCTCGGTCTTCGCCGGATTCAGTAAAAAAATGAAAGTGAACCATTTTAGACAAAATGGGTATCAAATGAAAGCTTGAAGAGAGAGGAATCAAATGGTACAAAACTGTCATGACCCGACTCTTGAGCCACGACGATCCTAGGGCATGGGTAAGCATAAGACCACCAAAAATCCATAGGAAACTTACTAATCAATCATCTAACGATATCATGCAATCCCAATACATACAATCTCCCAAGATCTAAACCTGGCAATCATGCTAATCCATATATGCCAATAACATTCATAATTCACATGTTCATCTATAGTCATATCTGAAGTCATCTTGCATATTACACCATTCATAGGTCAAAGCCTTAAAGGCCAAAAGAAATACCATTCATTACATTTACCATGAAGCATCTAAAGGTTTAAATCATCATCTTTACAAATCATAAATATAAAGAATAGAGCTTTATATTAATCACTTAAGTTTATAAGGTAGAAGAAGAATGCCTTGGAAACCAAACTGATAAACTATAGCTCACCTGAAAAATAGAATCACTAATGAGATAAAGTAGTGAGTAATGATTATACTACCATACTTATGAGGCTTGGTGATTCAAGGATGGCTCACAAGAAGGAGTTCATAGTTCATACAATAACAATAATTCATGGGGTTCATACAATAGCAATATTTCATGGGTTTTATTCATCATGTACATGTCATACTTTAGCAGAAATAACAATAACTTGAATAGAGGTTCATAAGTCTTAAAGTTCCCCATGAGAATGAGTATTTGCCAATAGGAATTACCGAGAACTGAGACATATAACATATTCAATCATGAACATTTGGAGGTAGAGACTCTTCTTAACGGAGCATACCCTCATCTCTGTGCAAGATTAATCATATCTCACAGCTAGGACACCATAGCCCTTCCTAACTAGAGCTTGGATACTTTACTCTATCCAACGGAGTATATTGTGCATAATGCCTGATGTCTTGCCCCACATCACAGTTAGGGTTTTCTGCTTTGGTTCATGGTTATGGATATTTATATAAAAGGGATCATGAATCATAGGTCATTATCATGCATAGGTTCTTAAGAGACTCATATCATGGTCATATAATAATCATGGTCTTGGTTCAATCATGGTTCATGAATATAATGAAGTTAATATCACAAAAGGATATTTAACAATAATCAATAAACATTTGGTAGTTCATGAAAAATTAGGCATTTATGCCCCATGGTTCAAACACAAACATAATAGTATAATTATCACTCACCTTAACAATGCAAATCCTAAAATAACTTGCAATCAATCTCTAGAGCAAGCAAATGTGATGGTCACATCCTCCATCATCCTCATTCCCTTTATCTCTATGAGCTACAAATCCAATCATGGAAAATAGCAATAAATCAAATAATCTATGAACTTGACTCAACTAACAATGCTAATTATTGAAATAAAAACATGTTGGGGCTTGTCATACAGTTCATCACACGATCGTGTGATCACCCGTGTGGCAAAGGGAAAATTATACAGATTCTTAAAAACTTATCACACGCCCAGACACACGATCGCGTGTCTGCACGTGTGATGACAGAAATTTTACACAGATTCTTAAAAGCTTATCACACGCCCAGACACACGGTCATGTGTCTGCACGTGTGACGATGGAAATTTGTACAGAATCTATCAAGGCTTGTCACATGCCCAGACACACGGTCGTGTGTCTGCATGTATGACGATCCTGGGCAGGGCATTCAAGCAAAATCATCATCTAGCTTGAAAAGAGAATTTCAACCTTTTCTTTTTCAAAACTAAATCACTTTTTAAATCGTGCAATAGACCCATAAGATAATTCATTTCATCCATCAAAACATAGAATCAACAAAGGATTTTATAAACCCATTTTTATCAAACCCATTATCATCAAAATGAGAAAGTTTGATATCCTATATGGAAATCCATTTTCATACACTCAATACTCTTAAATCATGCTTACAAATCATCATCTAATAGCATTTCTCAAAGAAATCCCCTTTGTAGGAACCCATTTGGGTAAATCAAAAGAAAGAGAAGAAGGAGAAAAGAAAACATTCCAAGTCATACAATACACAATCTAAATGAAGGAAATGATTTTGATTATTACCTTTGAAGCTTTCCCTTTGATGGTGATTTACTCTAGTCAAATGAAGAAAGAAAGAAAAAGAAAAAGAAAGCTTTTGGTTCTTGAGAGCTTTTGAAAAATGAAGAAGATGATAGCAATTGGTGATTCACTTAAGTTCAAATGGAGGGCTATGATCAAATCATGGGAAATGGATGGCTAAGGATGAATGGCTTCCAAATGAAGCTTTGTAATTTCTATTTAACTTTAAATCATTTGAAAATAAGATGATGCAAAGTGACTAAGTTCAATGAACCTTGAAATAAGCAAATATATAAAATATGGTGTTAGTGGAGAATGGAATCTATTTTCCACTAACCCATCTCTAACACAACAACACAAAACAAATTGACTCATATGCTACATATAATTACACATATTATCACTTAGAAATTCATACATGAATACTCGGGGTATTACAAAAACTCATCAAAAAAAGAAGATTGGAGCTTGTCGAAATCAGCTCAGAAAGCTTCTCGCCAGCAGCCCTATCGGACGGAGCGTGCAGTAGATTTTGGTGGCTTTTGGTGGTGAGCTTCTACTGGTGCACTTGTCGATAGTTGCTCTTCCTCCTGGTGGCACGCATGTCGGTTGACGGTGACAGGACGGTGGTGGATCGATAAGCAGCAACTCCTTCTCTCTCTCTTTATCTGTCTTCTATTTCTTTCCTTCCGACCAAAACCAAAGAAATTGATTGGTCCAAAATGACTAATCAATAGCAACCATATATATATATATAATATTATTTTCTCTCTCTTCTTTTTAAAATTTCGGGTATTACAAAGGACTTCGGGTAATCTGCCTCGTCAATTGGGGTCTTTAGAAATCTACCTCACTGATAGAGGTCTTCGTCTGATCTGCCTCGTCAATTGAGGACTTTAAAAATCCACCTCGCTGATAGAGGTATTCGAATAATATGACTCGTCAATCGAGGACTTAGAATTTAGCCTCTCCTTGTCAATAGAGGGCTGTGAAATATGCCTCGCCTGGAGGTCTTTAAATAGTATGCTTCGTTGGGAAAGGACTTTTAGAAATTCACCTTGTTGATAAAGGACTTGAGAAAACTTGTTTCACATAAAAGACTTAGATAATAATAATGTGCCTCAATTAGAGGTCTTTATGAAATATGCCTTGTCATAAAAGGACTTTTAGAAATTTACCTCACATAGAGGTCTTTAGTGGCTCATGGTCTTTCGCCTAGCTGAACTAGGTCTTTGTTGCTTTGCGGACTTTTGCCTAGCCGAACTAGGTCTTTCTCCCTCATTAAAGATTTTGCATCACAAACTTTCGTCTAGAGTTCACTAGGTGTTTTGCCTCTCGAACTTTCGCCTAGATTTCATTAGATCTTTGGTACCTCATAGACTTTCGCCTAGACTTATCAGGTCTTTCTCCCTCTTGCAGAGAGTTTCTTTGTTGTCTTTTAGGCTAGTCTCAGTAGGTCTTTTTCCTTTTTATAGGGAGTTGCCTTGAGAACTTTTGCCTAACCTTACTATGTCTTTTTTTTTTTTTTTTTTTTTTGCATCTTATTTTAGCAAATAATAGTGCAAAATTAAATTTAAAGCATGAGAAGTATAGAGAACTTATCTGGATTGACATGGATAGCCTTAAAAATCACTTGGAAAATTTCTAGATCCATAAAAATGCGCTGCAAATTGAAGCAATTATTTTTACAACCCAGTTGACTATTTTTTTTTCCCGCTTGAAGACTGGAGGGAAAGAGCTTTGGATCTTCAATGCATGTTGAGATCATTGAGCTTTAATAGAGAGAGAGAAACACAGCCTTTTGTGTCGATCCCTATAGACGGCGCCATTCTGATGAGGCTGAAATTCGCCTCATCCTTAATATAGAGGCCTTTTCCAGAGATGGAGAGCCCATGGTGTAATCATTCCCATGGCCAAAATTATCGCAATCTAATTCTGGAGAGCCCGTTGTGTAAGGGCTGTGATTATTTAAGAGATGGAGCCTGTTGACATAGAAAGAACTAATCATAGGTCCCTGTGGGGAAACCTCCGATGCCTAAGTTAGTAGGCTTGAAAGATAAGGGAACCTAGAGGCCTGAGAACTGATCTCATTCTTGGTCCTTTTAGAGAGTTTTTTGAGAGTTTACTTGCAGAGAGTTCTTAAGATAGAGAACCGATCCCCTTGCATGGATGAATGTTGTTCCTTTTATAATGGTTTGAGTAGGCCAGTGGAGTAGATGGATAGGTCTATAGGTGGCCGCATCCTAATAGTGGAAATGAGAGGTGAAGTCTAAATTGGTAGGACAAACCACCTTCCTTGTGTCAATCTTCTGACTCCATGCATATATTTAGCTGCTCTGTGTACCGTCATGGGCGTGCTTAACCCTAATATGTTTTGGCTGATGTGACGGCTTTTGCATCAGTGTACTAGATGACCTTTGAGGACGATGACAAGCTTCTATGATGAGAACGAAAAGGATTCCCTAAGGGCGAACCAGTGCCTCGTTGGATGAGTCCCGAGCTTCCATGACGAAGACGAGGACGAGGACGAGCTTTGCTAGACGAGTCCCAACCTTTAAGTGGACTGATTTACCAACTAAGGTCATATCACTGGTCCATAAGTGGTAATATTTTGGATGAGCTTTGTTTTTGTTGGGCCCAATTAGAACTTGGTTAATTTTAGTCCGGATCAATCTCAAACTAATTTGCACATGTCAAATATTGAGTACTATGTAATTAAAAATTTATAGTTAAAAATCTTATTGTTGGATCATCACCAAATTTTTATAACATATAGCTAACACCATAAGGAGTATGGAAATTTAATTTCAAACCAATCTGATAATGGGAAGTAGTTTTAATAATTTAATCTTCAAAACTAAACTGCACATATTAAACTCTTGACACTTTACACTCAAAAATTTATTCCAAGTGATCTGACCATTGAATTTAGGGGTGTAAAAAAGGGTCATGACACGTTAATTTGAATCGCCAAAAATAGAAAATTTTTGGGTTAGGGTTGAGGCTTAGTAGGTCTATGTCGGTAAACGGGTTGACCCGTTTCTGACACGACTTAAAACGAGTAGTGTAACGAGTTGACCCGCTAACCCGTTACAGCCTGTTTAATTTTACGTGTCGTGTTGGATCGTGTCAACCCAACTCAACCCATTTATAATCCGCATATTTTTTAGTAATATTAATGGTTAAAATAGTCATTTATATTGCATTGGAAGAGAAAAATGAAATGACAAAAAAATCAAAGACAAACGAAATTTTATTTAAATTTGTTTGATGGTACTTGTTTAAATGTTTGAAAAACATATGAAATATGAAATTTTTAATGAATTTACAATTTTAAATATGATTTAATTTATGGACAATATTACATTTGATTTTTATAACAAATATATTATATTTTTCAAATTATAAGTCATACAGGTTAAATGGGTTGTGTCGGATTCATGACCTATATATGACTCAATTAAATAAACGGGTTATACGTGTCATGTTCGTATAACCCGTTTAATTTTCGTGTCGTGTTAGGGTGACACGATTAATAAATGAGTCGTGTTCATGTTGACTCTAATCATATCATCTAAGTAGGTCAACCCACAAATACGACCCATTAACACGTTTTGACACTCCTAATTGAATCATGCTGAAATTAAATCCAGCATAACTAGAGGTACAGAAGTCTATCATATAAAAATTTCAGCAAAATATCATTCATAGAACTCTAGATATAGCGAAAACAATGAGACTCATAAATGTTGTCACCTAGAACAGCTCCAAACATAATTCCATCAAATTTATTTGTCCTCAATTAAATTGTAAACTCATAATTTTTAATCATACGAATTTAATCATATATGATCTATATCACCATGATAAAGATAATTATTAACATATCTTGGAGCAGGGGTGTTCATGGGTTTAGTCGGGTCGGATTTTTCTTTAACCTAATTCGACCTTTCAAATAAACCATGAGTTTTTTTGGTGAAATCTCACCCAACCCGACCTAAAGAAAGTTTAGTCAGGTCGGCTCTATGTATTTTCACTAATTTTGTGTACAATTTCTCCTTAATCTGACCGACGCGATCTGATTAAATATGTTCTCTTAAATATCATGAATCCGAACTGACGGATTTATAAGGAAACCTAACTACTTAAAATTACCCAAAAATTTCAAGAATCCAAGCCCAAATTCCAAATATCAAACCATCAAAACTAGCTTTACCAAAGCAATCCACCCAGCTAACTCTCCATCACCACGATTGGTACTACTGGTTTAATGTCAAATAAAGTTCTCTAGATAATCCTAATCCTTAAAGTTTTATGACTAATTTGACCTAACTTCTCAATAAATCCAAATCTGTAACTGTTTAAAATTATGACTAACTCATTAATCTTAGCCTACCAACTAATGGCTAAACCATGGAAATTAAAATTTAACATTTTTTTAAGGAAATTAAAATTTAACATTATTATTTACTTGATAAATAATTAAATAAAATAAACTTTTTTTTAAAAAAAAATTCTCTTTTCAAATAAATTAAAAGTTAATATATGTTATTTCACTAAATTCATTGAATACTTACAAACACATATTTCAAGTTACTAAAACAAATATTATCAATTTAAAATAATCCCATTTAACTAAATAATTGCAATCAAATACTCTTAGACTTAAATAAAATAAAATAATTTAAATTCAATTTAAATAATTATAAATACTTTCATATATCATAAAATAAATTTCCTTATAAATAAAGTAGATTTTAAAAGAAAAATTAAAACATCATATTAATGTAATAAGGCGCACAAGTATGAAGTTTCACATTTAATCAAATTATAAGGGCATGTTTAGTTAAAAAAAAAAAAAATCTATTTTCATTTTCAAGTTTTCATTGAAAATGAAAAATTTTCATTTTTAAAGAAAACTGAAAAATGAGTAGAAAATATGTTTATTTGTTATGATTTAAAAACTATTTTTAATTTAAAAATATTGAAAATTTATTCATTTAACAACAATGATAATAGTAGTAGTGGTACTGGTGGTGGTAAAGGTGGCGGCGATGGCGGTGATGGCAGTGATAATGATGGAGGTAGTGCTGGTGAGGTGATAGTATTTTTATTTAGAAAAATTAATAAAAAAAATTTAGAAAACATTTTAAACTTAGGGTCCGTTCGGTATTATTTTTTATTTTTCAAAAATAAAAATAAGATTTTGAAAATCAGAATTTATTTCTTTTGGTTTTTTGTTTTCTGTTTTCAAAATATTTCTAAATAAATATGAAAAAAATAAAAAAATAATAATTTTTTAAAAAATATTTTCTAATATTTTTTTTTTGAAATTAAAAAAAAATAGAAAACAGAAAAACGCAATGATACCAAACATCCCCTTATTTTCTATTTTTTTAAAATAATGAAAATAATGAAAGTAATTTTCTAATAAAAATTTTATAAAACAATCAAAATAAATACAAAATTCTATTTTTTATTCCCATTTAAAAAGTTTTCTTAAAAATTAAAATAATTTTTTCCAATTAAACAGGTCCTCAACATCCCCTCTATACTCCAATTAACATCGTTACACGTATCTATAACTATAAGTACTCCGAAAGTACGGGGTTTTACATTGTTTAAGGATTAGGATCCTCTAATGTTTATATTTATTAGTTGGAGATTAATTATTGCTTCGATTAATTAATACTTTCAATAATTTTAAGCATAAATCAAACAAACTGAATTTTTAATAATATTTAAATCCATCCTACAAATCCTTCAATAAACAAATTAATATTTAAATTCAATTTATTCTTTGGATTTTTGTTTTAGGTTTATGTTTTTGTAAATTTACTTTAAATTGATTTAATTTTTTAATTGCAATTTTTTTTTATTTATACATACTAAAATTTAATCTAATAATTCAAAGTTAAAAATTCCATACGACGTTCTCTTTATATCGTGATTATAATTAAATGATTTTTTAATATAATTAGTTCATTTTAAAGTAATTAATAAAAGAGGAACCATTCCATAGATTATTAAAAACATCTAATTAATTTGAAATTGGAAATTTTCTATTCTTATTTTAAATTCCGTTTGATTTCAAGAGAAAAAAAATAAAAATTGAGATTTTAATTTTATAAAGAATTAAAGATAATCATTATTTGTATTTATTGTTTCATTTTAGTTAGATTTTGGAGTCCTAACATAAAATTACACTTTTACCATTAAATTATGTGATTAATATATTTTATTATATTATTATATAATTTATTATTATTTTCTTTAAATATTTTATTTATAAATTTTAAAATAGTAATATTTTATTTAAATAAATTTATTTAAAATTTAATTATTCTTATTAATCATTTTATTTTGAATATATTTTATTATATTATTATAGAATATATTATTATTTTATTTAAAAATTAAGAAATAGTAATATTTTATTTAAAATATTTAAATAAATTTATTTAATTTTGTAATTATTCGTATTAATCATTTTATTAATTTAATTATTAATTAATTTAAATTTAATAATATATATTATTTTTATTTATAAAATATTTTTGAATTTAATATGTAATAAGTTATTTTATTATTTATTAATTATTAAAATTATTTTAAATAAAGAAAAAGACTGAGACTAGTATATATATATATAAATTATAAGTCAAATAATTATTAAGGCGAAAATTTGCCATATGTCATACCTTATATTTTAAAAATGATTTAAAATTAATTTCTAGTGAAGTCAGATCATTATGCATAGTTTTGTAGGCCTCAATTAAAATTTATATAAATTTATATATATAATATTCTTTTATTTAGATCCATATATAATAAATTTAGCTCATATATATATTAAATAAATTATAAAAAATATAAATTAATTAAAAAATATAATTAAAATCTGTGCGAAGGTTGATATGGTATAAAATAAAGATATAAATTCGTAAAGGTAATTTTGTAATCATATAGAAAAAAAGGGAAAACATATTATGGAGCCTCTAAACTTTACACAATTTATTTTTTGAGCTCCTAACATTTTATTTTATTATACATTTTTATTTCTATTTTTTTACATTGGGTTCTTTTTGCATAAGAAAAATAATTTTGATGAGAGATTATGTAACATAATGTATAAATTATTAAATAATTTTATTATTTTTTAAAAAATTATATTGTTTAATATATAAAACTTAAAAAAATTTAGGAATGCAAAAATAAGACTTCCTTTTTTATTATAATTTCAATAATTTTTATAATGAAAAATTAGTATAAATTTTTTGAATGTTTTAAAATTAGTTTTACATAATTTTTCATCATTTTTATTTTTAATATTAAATAAGTCATCAATATATTAAAAAAAAAAATCGATAGATCAACCTAGAAAAATAAAAAATTTTAGAATCTTAATAGACAAAACAAAATAAGTTAAAAATAATAATAATAATAACAGTATTATAACTTTTGAAAAATATTATCTGATTTGTAATTAAGGACAATTTATTGGGTTAAAATGTAATTTTATAAAAACGGGAAACAAAATAAAAAATAAATTCGGGGGGTAGACCCAAAAAAAAAAATCGTGGTCTTTTGTTTGAACCGACCAGCTAGGGTTCTATTTTTTCTATTTTCTCCATTTCTCAATCTGCGAGCGAGCGACAGATTCGTTAGGGTTTTGAAAATTGGGCATAAATAAGCTCAATTTCTCATCGGAGTTTCAAATCTTTCTAATTTCCTCAAGAGATTTCGAACAAGATTGATCGCGACACTATGTTTGGATCGAGAGGGTAAGTATATGAAACTTGTTGTTTTTGTTTTTAATTTTCTGCAAATTTTGTTGCTGCTGCTGCTGTTATGTGTGTTTCTGAAATCAGAATTGTATGATAATTGATTCTTAGCTAAACGAAACTGAAAATTTTGATTTGTGAATTGGTTTTGTTTTCTTCTTTTTGGTTAATGATTTGTGAAATTTGATTTTATCTTGGTTTTTGTTTTAGTTTTACAGGGGAAAATAAATTAGAAGGATAGAAATCTCCCATGATTGTTATTTTATTTATGCATATTTTTGGGTTAAATGAAAATGAAGAAAGAAAGAGAAAAAAAAAAAAAAAAACTATTTAAAATTTGTGATTTTTGAGATAATTTTTTTTGTCTATTAAAATTCCAGTAAACTGTCCACAAACTCTGGAGAACTAATGGGTATCAGATTCTTAATATTTTATGGCGAGCTTGTGTTTTTAAACAAAAGCAACAATTAAATATTTTTTAGGATATTGCAAATTGTTTGAGTATCCAAGATTCACAATTATCTAAATATTTGACCTTTTGAAACCACTTGTTTATATGATACATTATGTGTATGAATGAAAAAGCAGTAATTCTTGTAGGGGCATAGCATATTCTCTATATATTCAAGTATAGAGACTGATTTTGGAATTATTTTGCAAAATCATTGTGCCTTGTGGTATCATCTTGTGGAATTGCAATGTGTGTTTGAGGGAAAGGGCTCTCTTGTCCTTGATATGCATCTCATATATGGCATGTCACTAATGTTATTGGATTTGTCCTTGGTTGTATATTGATAGAGTTCATATTTGATGGCCCATGGATGAAAAATCAAGTCTGCAGAATTAATTGTGCATGCTTATGATATATAGATGATACAGTATTTGCTATCCTTTCTCATCATATGTTATATTTTTGTCTTGCTATTGCTATTGGTGATTGTATGCTATGCTTTTGTCTGCTTTGCATTTGGGGTTTATCTGTAGTTTCTTTTAGGAGGGTTGTTAAATATGATACCTCCTTTTTTTTTTAATAGAAAAAACTGTAGGAATATTAGATGTCAGGGAAGTGTGGGTTGGGTTTGGTTTTATTAACAGGTTGAGTGGGGATTTTTCTTTCTTTTGGGTATGGATAAATGAAGGGCAATGTTGGGAAGCGGGGGGGTTTCGGATGGGTACGAGGTCGGCTCAAAGAGACAAAGAATGATGGAATCAAATCCCTACTTCGCAGTGAGCAGTGGTCCGAGTGGTTTTCAACCCTACAGCTATGGTGGTGGATTTCAGCCCCCTCCTTTTCCTGTGGTTCGCTTAAGGGGGCTTCCTTTCAACTGCACTGACATCGACATCTTCAAGTTCTTTGCTGGTCTGGACATTGTGGATGTGCTGCTGGTCAATAAGAATGGACGGTTCACAGGAGAAGCCTTTGTTGTCTTTGCAGGGTCCATGCAGGTTGAGTTTGCTTTGCAGAGAGATCGACAGAACATGGGGCGTAGGTATGTGGAAGTTTTTAGATGTAAGAGGCAGGATTATTACAATGCTGTTGCTGCTGAGGTGAATTATGAAGGAATCTATGACACTGATTACCATGGAAGTCCACCACCATCTAAAGCAAAGAGGTTCAGTGATAAGGATCACTTGGAATACACTGAGATTTTGAAGATGCGGGGGCTCCCATTCTCTGTGAAAAAACCTGAAATAATTGAATTTTTTAAAGAATTCAAGCTGGTTGAAGAGAGGATACACATTGCATGCCGCCCCGATGGGAAAGCTACAGGAGAGGCATATGTAGAATTTGTTTCTGCTGAGGAAGCTAAAAAGGCAATGAGCAAGGATAAGATGACAATAGGGACAAGGTATGTGGAGTTGTTTCCTTCAACACCAGATGAAGCTAGAAGAGCTGAGTCGAGATCAAGGCAGTGAAGAGGCGATAGGTGCTGAGAAATTGTCTGCTGCTACTTGGGGTTTATATTTTTAAGTTCCAGCCAGCCAGCCAGCCATGGTTGATTTCCATCTTTACAAGAATCAGTTATGATGCTAAAGCTTTGACTATTTCTAGGTTGTATGCTTAGAATATTCACATACTTGTTTTTGGAAATGTTTGATTTGGGTTTTAAAATATGGGGAGAAGTGACATTGTGATTATGTTTTTGCATGCTTAATCCTACAAGCTCGTGGTTTGCTAGTTAAATGTCTGGTTCAAGTACTAATTTTAGAATCTAGATTGCTTCATATCTAATGTTTTAAAACCATCACAACATTGGCATGCACTCAGTTATGGCCTTATTTCCATTTAATTTCGATGATATATTGATATAGTACACATAGAGATAAGCAAAATCGAACTGAAATTAAAAATCAAATTGATTGGTTCAGTTTGGTTTGGTTTTTATCAAAAAGAAATTTAATTTAAACCGAACCAATCAAAGTTTTAATATATATATATATATATATATATACACACAGAGGGGAATGATATTACCAGAGTAAATAAATTTTGTTAGGCATAAAGCAATTAAATGGTAATGGACTAAATTACCATTTTATACTCTATTATCTTTTTCCTTTCCAAAAGACTTTTCCAGAACTTCGAAGGAAGTGAGGAAAGGAAAATAAGAACACTTTTCTTTCCAAAAGACTTTTCTAAAACTTTGAGAGAAGTGAGGAAAGGAATGTTGAAAATGAAGTTTTCTGTAAAGATCTACTTATTTCTTGTGCCTATGAAATCAAATTGATTATCCAAAGAAATAATGCTCAAAGCCTCAAACCAATACAAGAAGAAATTATTGCAATTAAAAAAATAAATAAATAAATAAGAAGAAAGCAAAATGCTTTATAACACTATATATTCATCATCCCATTAACAATGAAGTGTAGAAGCATCAAATTGATATAAATTAAGTATTATATGGACAACCATATACCAGTAGGCTTCATTAGTAGATTGGGCGAATTGATGGCTAGTATGCACAATTACTAATTTTTGTCTAAATTGACTATTGAATTAATTTTTCGTCCAAACAAACTACTCCATTTTTTCTCTGTTTCAAACTTAATCGAAGGAAGCAAACAATCATCTCTGTTACTACCTTTGTCTTTGGCTCTTTCATAACCAAGGATAAAGATGAAAGAGATGAAGGGTAATTTTATCAAAGTATGCGTTAAAAATATAATTTGTTCTCGCGTTAACAAAATTTGTTATAGCAATATCACCACCCTATAGTTTATTAGAATTTAAAAAAAAAAAAAAAAATAGTCCAAACCGATTAATAGAATTGAATCAAATCAAATTTTTTCGGTTCAATTTGATTTTATATAAAGTTCGATTTCAATTCAATTTTTTCGATTTGATTTTGAACTGAACCGATCATTTGCATACTTTTCTCTGGACATCTCCAACTCACGCCATTTTTGGGTTGGAGAGCCATTTTGAAGTAGAAAAACTACTCCAACCCACGCTTCTCTTAATGTCATTTTAATGTATTTGTACAAATTGGTGTGGCACTGTACAACGCCATTTTGCCTTCTTTTTTTTTTTTTTTTAATTATCACAAAAACCGTAATACATTAATAGAGCATATGTAGGAGCAGTATACTAATTCAGATGATTGAATGAATATTAATGTTTTATTTTTTTTAATTGTGCTCTACTATTATTAATTATTCAATGTAATGTTTGTTTTGTATTTTTTTTTAAAATAAAATTTATGTTTTACTTATTAATATATAAATAGTACATCGGTCTTTTTATAATATGTAAAATTTAATTAAATTTTTATTTAATTTAAT
>CATKHJ010333258.1:0-13354 GCA_949750685.1 Vernicia montana | reverse complement strand
AGACTTTCATATTCTTATCTTTTATTGTTTAGTTATTTTTTTTAAAAGTATATTATATTTAAAATGGTTGAATATATTAGTGTTAAAATCAATTAAAAATTTTCATTTAAAATATCATAATATGTAACTAAATAAAATTTTTGAAATAAAAGAAAATAAATACCATTTTGTGGATAATCACTATTTAAATTAATTAAAATATCATAATATAAAAGAAAATAAATCTCATTTTATGGACAATCACTATCTAAATCAATTAAAATATTATCATTTGTAATTTTTTTTTTTTTATGGTGCCTTCTTTTGAGGATCTCTTAAATCTCTCTTCCAAAACAAGTTTCAAAAGCTTGTTCCTATAGCTTCTTTGCTCTTCTGCATCCTCATCCAGGTTGGTACTCTCCTTTCTATATTAATTTCTTTGCTTTCAATTTTACAGTATCATGTTTGATTTTCTAAGGTTACCTAACATTCTATTTAATAAGGGATAAATTATGCCTTTACCCTAATTGGGCCTAACTCATGTGAAGCTCACCGAAGAAGCCTAGCACCCATCTAGCTCATCAGGCAATTGATCCATACGCTGTGGGCCGAAGGACACTAGCCCAATAACTGAGCCTTCCCAAGCAAGAAATCAAGGACTATCCATCCACACTTTCTGTGCATATACTTGGGGCACACCCTGAAGGTAGTAGTGCTCGTCTTGTGTTAGGTGTGTAAGGGAGCACACCATCAGGAGTAGACCTACAAGATGACGGTGCGCTTCACCCTGACATTCCTGAGGCCATCCAATCTGGCGTATCCCACTACAGCCAAATAGGCCATTCCTAGTGCCCTTTGGCAAACTGTTTCTCGACACCTGTCCCCTTAAGGAAATCACTCAGCTCAACACACAACAGACGTTCTCACACCTCCATCCAATTCCAACATGGTATAAAAGGAAAACAGGACGTCTAATGGAAGGTAGCTTGAACTCTGCACTCTTTCACCTCCATTCTTAGTCTTAAATACTTAGGCCATAGAGAACGAACATTCCTTCTCTCTGGCCACTATAATACTAGTTCGGTACTGACTTGAATGTCGGAGGGTCCTCACCAGGCATTAGGCCTAGCCTCTTGACACCGTTCTCTTTCTTGCAGGCTCAACGAAGCAGGCCCATTTACAAAGGATCTAGCTCATCTTCATCTTCATTGATCTTGGACTGATCAAAATGGCACCATTTATGGGGACTGATTAGCTGGAATCTATCTTTCTCTTCTTTCTTCGAGGTTTGCTACACTAGCATTCCTTTCTTCCTTTTGGCTACAACATACAACTTCTCAGCTTGCAAGAATATTCCTTGATTGCCAAAAATGACTCAACTCAATAACAATAACTCCTCAAGATCTAACAACCTCTCAGAATACCCCCATAAAAAATGTCCCTCCTCCCATAACTACCACAACCCCATCTGGTAATACCCAGAATCCTCAAACCATAGACCTCATCGCCTCTATACAACTCCTGAGTACATTACTCTCCCAACAAGCCTAAGTTGCCCTGAGAAATACCCCTTTCACCATAGCTAACCCGGATGTCGCTCTCGCTTTACAGCTTTTAAACACCTTAGCCACTGCCGTACAAGTTATTCAATAATAGCAGACTTCTCTTGCATAAAATGTGAGCATAGTCCCAAAGACTACCCAAAGACAAGGCGTAAACAGGCAGTTGGCCTTTGACTCACCATTGTAAGGTGTTCTTGCAGAAGTATAGGAGCAGGTAGAAGTGAGGAGTCAATGAGGGAGGCTGAAGTCGGTGGTAGGAAGGGTGGAAAGGGAAGAGACACCTAGAGAAAATATTCCTCCACTGCGAAGGGATAGAATATATAAATTGGAAAGGAATTCGCACGTAGAGAGTGGAGGACATTCCAGGGAGGGCAAAAATTCTCATTATAATGAAGGTAGAAATCCTCGTCATAATGAAAGGACTGATGGAAACAAAAACAACCAGAAAAATGGCAGGGAGAGAGGCAGGGAAAGAGATGGCCTCTAGAGGCAATCTAGATAAGGGGGGAGAGAGGCATCTCAATCTGAGTCTTCCTCCTACCAAAGAGGTCAGAGAGGCCAAAAAACTTCAAGCCAACAAGACCCATAAGAGATAAAGGATACCCTTAGGAAATTTCTAGAGGAGTTAGATGAAGAAAGAGAAAACAAAGCTAGGGACAAAAACTTGGTGCTTGCCTTTAAATCTCCATTTACTAGGAGAATCAATGAGTACAAAATGCCTGAAAAGTTCAAACCACCAACGATAGCCAGATATAATGGTGAGACTGACCCAGGAGTCCACATCATGAACTATAAACATGCTATAGAGCTCTAAACTACAAATGACGAGGAGTTGTGTAAGGCTTTTAGAGGCTCTTTGGAGGGGGAAGCCACAAGGTGGTTTGATGGATAAAAAGAAGGAACCATCAGTTCTTTCAGGCAGCTAGCCAAAATTTTTATGCACACAGAGGCTATTTTAAAGCTTTGTGTAGACATGCCTCTCAATCCCTAGAAGAGATGACCAAAAAATACATCCGGCAAGATGATGCTTACCGCTCTAGCCAGCTATCCAAGAGGAAGAGAACCGAGGCTTCTGGGTAAGTGGAGAAGAAGCTAATAAAAAAAAAATACTCCAAAAGAGGGCCAAAAGGAAGGGTCGAGGAGAAGAGGCCCTGACAGGCCACCTAACTTTGATGCTCCAAAGCTCACTCCTCTTAATGCGAGCACTACCGAGGTGTTCGCTACCTTCTAGGATTATAATATTTGCATGAGGCCGAAGCCCATAAAAAGATCTCCCAAACTAAGGGACAAGACTAAATATTGTCTTTTCCACAACACATATGGCCACAATACGAATGACTACAGGTCTCTGATGAAGGAGATAGAGAAGCTTATCAACAAGGCTACCTTGGCAAGTTCATTAAGAGAATTAACGAAGAAAGGGGAGAATCAAACTGAGATAGAGGCAATCAAGTCGCCAATGATGGATCAACTGGGGTAATTCATTGTTTGACAGGGGGAGCCTACTGATGAGCCATAAAGCAAAAAGAAGGCTAAGGCCTTAGTTCGAAAGAAAGAAGAGCCCGAGTTCGTTTACTCTAATGGGGCTAAGGTCTAGGCAGCTAAAGAAGATGGGAGCAGTTTGAAAGTCCCACATGCAAGTCTCATGGTCATATAGGCTGTCGTCGCCAACTTTATGGTGAAAAGAATACTGGTGGATGATGGAAGTTCAGTAAATTTAATCACAGTTAAGGTGTATGAAAAGATGGAACTTAGAGAAGAAGACCTAGAAGAATTGGATAAAATGGCTAAGTTGATGGAAGCCAGATTCATCAGGGAAGTACAATATCCAAAATGGCTCACCAATGTTGTATTGGTGAAGAAAGCAAATGGGAGTTACATAATGTGTGTCGACTTCACCAACCTCAACAGAGCTTGTCCAAAAGATTCCTTCCCGCTGCCAATGATAGATAAGCTGGTCGATTCAATAGTAGGCTATGGGTATCTATCTTCCCTCGATGCGAAGCAGGGGTACCACTAGATCTTAATGCATTCTGAAGATGAGGAAAAAACTTCCTTCATCACAGAAAAAAGGGACCTATTGCTACGTATCCATGCCTTTCGAACTTAAAAATGCAAGGGCAGCCCACCAACGCCTTGTTAACAAGATTTTCAAAGATCAACTTGGTAGGAACTTGGAAGCTTATGTCGATGACATGATTGTTAAGAGCCGAAGCTTTGAAGACCACATTAGAGATTTAACAGAGGTCTTTGGAGTAATGAACCAGTTCAAAATGAAATTGAATCCAGATAAGTATGCATTCTTTGTCTAGGGAGGGAAGTTCTTTGTATATATGGTGAGTGAACGTGGAATTGAGCCAAACCTGAACAAGGTAAAAGCCATTATTGACATGGTACCTCCTCGTAATGTCAAAGAAGTCTAGAGACTGACACGACGAATAGCAGCACTCAACAAATTCATGTCTCGTTTTGCTGAGAAGTACCTGCCTTTCTTAAAGAAATTGAGGAAAACAAAAACCTTTGAATGGATAGATGAGTGTCAAAAGGCTTTCGAGGAGCTGAAGTCCTTTCTAGCTTCCGAGTAGATTTTGAGCAGACCCTTGCCTGGAGAAGAAGTTATAATCTACTTATCTGCCTCACACCAAGCTATCAGTTCGGTGCTCATCAGAGAAGAGTGCTCTATTCAAAAACTATTTTACTACTTCATTAAGGTCCTCTAAGGAGTATAATTGAATTATATTCTGCTGGAGAAACTTGTCAACGCCCTACTCTTGTTTGCGAGGAAATACAAAGTATATTTGCAAGCTCATCAAGGGGTATGATTATTAACCAACCACTACAAAGAGTCTTGCACAAGCTAGAGACATTTGGAAGGATGTTGTGTTGGTTGATTGAACTGGGCCAATACGAACTGCAATATAGACCAAAAGCTGAAATAAAGGAACAGGCCCTAGCTGACTTCATCTTTGAGTGTTCGTTTGGTATAGAAGCAATGACAACAGGCATACCTACTGAAGGTGAAGACAGTTCATAAACAAAATCCTCAACTCTAAATGTTAGCTCGACATGGGAGTTATTTGTAGATGGGGTCAACAGTGTTGAAGGCAGTAGGGCTTGAATTGTGCTAAAAAAAGAAGATGGTTTCTTGCTCAAATATGCTCTAAGACTGGATTTTTCCACCACCAACAATGTCACCGAATATGAAGCCATGATCTAGGGATTGCTCCTTGCTGACTGTCTTCGTTTGGAGGCCCTCAAAGTACACAACGACTCCTAGTTAGTGGTGGGACATATCAAGGGAGAATTCGAAGCTCAATAAGAGAGTATGTCCAAGTATTTGGGAAAGGTAAAAGCAATTGTCCAGAAGATGAAGGATTGAGGAGTCAATGTCTAATTTTGCAAAATTCCTCAAATAGATAACTGCCGAGTAGAGAGCTTCAGCAAATTGGTAGCCACCCATCCTATCGAGCTACCTCAAAGAATCTTCATGGGTTCTTTAACTTTCCAAAGCATATAAGAGAGTGAGCAAGTGATAGAAGTCGACGAAGAGCCCTATTGGCTAGATCCCATCAAAGCCTATCTAGAAAGGGGTGAACTGCCCGAAGATCAGAAGGAGGTGAAGAAGGTCAGATAGCGAAGTGCTCATTTCTGTTTACACAATGACGTTCTTTATAAGCGAGCTTATTCCTTACCTTGGCTAAGATGTCTGAGGCCTAGGGAAGCGGAGTACGTCTTAAAAGAAATTCATGAGGGGTCTTGTAGAATGCATATTAGAGGAAAAGCCTTAGTAGCCAAAGCAATTAGACAGGGGTACTTCTGGCCTCGGATGAAAGAGGATGCTATGAAATTAGTCAGGAGATGCCCTGCCTGCTAGAAGTTTGGTAGTAGTAAGAACGTAACAGTAGCTGAACAAGTCCCCTTTTATGGTCTTTGACCTTTCGTGAAGTGGGAAATGGATATTGTTGGGCCCTTCTCAATGGCTTCGGGACAAAGGAAATTCCTTCTAGTGGTAGTGGAGTACTTCACGAAGTGGGTAGAAGCTGAACCTCTTGGCACCATCACTGCAGACAAAGTGATCAACTTTCTATGGAAGAATGTGATCTACATGTTCGAAGTTCCTTATCAGTTTATCAGTGATAATGGGAAGCAATTTGACAATGCCAAGATCAAGGATTTTTGTGCAGGCCTTAATATTCGACAACAATTTTCCTTCGTAGCTCATCCCCAGTCAAATGGCCAAGCTGAAGTGATGAACATAACCATTTTGCAGGGCCTCAAAAGAAAACTGGATGGGTGTGGAAGAAATTGGGATGATTAGTTGTATCACGTCTTATGGGTGTACAGGACCACTTTAAGAGAGCCAAATGGTGAAACCACATTCATCTTGACCTATAAAACAGAAGCAGTTAGGAGGGTAAACTTCTGTGGAGATGAGCAAAACTAACAAGAAAGAAGGGTGGACTTAGATCTTCTCAAAGAATTGAAAGACCAAGCGAGCATTCGATTAGCAGCTTATAAGCACAAGGCATCTAACTATTTTAACAAGAAAGTGAAAACTAGGGTGTTCGCCAAAAGAGACTTGGTCATTAGATATCTCGAAGCTATAGGAAAAAGAGAAGAAACTAGAAAGCTTGCCCCAACATGGGAAGGCCTATTTAAGGTGCAAAAGGTCATCAGTCCTGCTACACTTAAGCTTGTAACTATGGATGGTACTGAAATTTTGCACACTTGAAATATTCAGTACCTTAAGATGTACTACCAGTAAAGAAATTAATGAAAGAACAAATTTCTCATCAACTTTTGTGTATTGAAAAAGAAAAAGCCCTTGCCAAGACAAGACAAAAGCCCTAATCGAGGTGAGGCACAAAGCCCTCCAAGCGAGGTGAAAGCCCTTACCAAGGCAAGGAAAAAGCCCTTACCAAGGTGAGGCACGAAGCCCTCTAAGCGAGGTGAAAGCCCTTGCTAAGACGTGGCAAAAGCCCTTACCAAAGTAATTCATGAAGCCCTACAATGGTCAGGCACTGAAACCCTCCCAAATGAGGTAACGACCCTTACCAAAGTAAGGCACTAAGCCCTACACTGGTTAGGCACTGAAGCCCTCCTAAGCGAGGCAAAAGATTTTACTAAAGTAAGGCATTAAGCCTTGCGCTGGTCAGGCACCAAAGTCCTCTAAGTGAGGCAAAAGCCCTTACCAAAGTAAACCACTAAGCTTTATATTGGTCAAGCACCAAATCCCTCCAAGCGAGACAAAAGCCCTTACTAAGGTAAGACACTAGGCCCTGTGCTGGTCAGGCACCTAAGCTCTCTAAGAGAGGCAAAAGCCCTCATCAAGAGGAGTTATGAAGCCTCACACAGGCAGACACTCAAGCCTTCCAAGTGAGGAGAAAGCCTTTACCGAAGAGAGATATAAAAATCCAAGCCTAATAGGCATCAAAACCTAACTAAAGTTGGATAGTCAACTTCGTTAAGTGGAAACATAAAGACAAAAAATCTGTGAAGCTCACTAAGTGAAAAAATTTCTCTTCTTCTTTAGCTACGAAGTAATCATACCAGAAATTGAAGAAGAAGAAAGTACTCAGGAATCATACACATTATCAGAATAGTTGTTGATTCATTTCATGGTAAAAACATGCAAATATTCAATGTATTTCTATACCATGTACAATCAATATATCTTTACATTAGAAAAAAAAAAGTGTGGAAAAAGTTCTAAGATTTTGCTGGAGAATCTTCGGAAGAATTGTAAGAAGCTGGATTAGGAACAAACAGAGGAACCTAGGAAGACCCACTTGTATACTTAAGAGCTAAAGCTTGAGAAGTCCCACTTGATTGTTCAGGAGGGGAAACTGAGCAAGGATTACCATAAGGTTGGGAAGGAGGAGTAGCTGCAGGATCCAGAGGATAGTTACTGAATCCAAAGCACTAGGGAGAGTTACAGTAAACTCTGACTCATCAAGCATAAGAGGTAGCTCCTTTGGTTTTCTCCTTGGAACTACTACTAAGACTCCAAGGAAGTGCTTCGCGGCATCGTCAAGCGCCCTGTTGTAAAGTTGAAATGCCTAAGCCATGCCTTGGATAGCCACTCGCTTTTGGTAACTATCAAACTTTAAAAAATTTATGATAGCCATCTTGCGAGCTACTTCGGCCTCTTAATAATGACTCTCGGCTACTCTGGTCTTCAACAAAGCAGATGCCAAGTTATCATTCTTGGAGTCAAGATTGCTCTTCATTATCTGAAGCTCTTCTTTGAGATTCTTCACTTTATAAACATCATCCTGGAGCCAATCCACCTTTTTTTGCAACTCCTCCACCTCCTTTTTAAACCCAGATAAGGAAGTTTGGAGCTCTTCGATCTCTTTGTTTTTTCTTTCCAGAGATTGCTAGAGAGAGGAGACAGTTGCCTCAGCTTGCTTAGTCCTCTTTTCCAGCTACTCTTTCGAGCGTTTGAGCCTCCCTTCCCAGTACAAGCAGTCCTCCTTCAATGAAGCATTCTCTACTCGCGGCTTCTCCAACTCTTTTGAATGAATTTGATTTTGCTTCAAACTGTCTAGCTATTCTTGGAGACACTCTAGGTCAGATTGCTGCCTGTACACAATCTTTTTATACGCTAGAGCAACATTGCTAGCCTCTATGTAGTATTCATCATAGGTAATGAGACGCTCCAAGATAGCAGCTCCAGTCCTCATAGTCTGTAGGAAAGAACAGTAATAGTCAAAACTTCAGGAATTTATGATAAAAACATCTAAATAGAATGAGAACGAAGAAACAAAAAGATTGGCTTACCTCATAACCCATCCACATTTCCTTTTCAACTAGCTCCCTAGTGGGGGTCATTGTCTGGCCAGAGGGATTGGGGAAGGTTTGAAAAGCCAAGTCAAAGTTAGTCGCTAACTCCACAAAGCCATCGGCCTCCCCAAGCTCTGCAACGCCACTCAACCCATTAAATAGAGCCAAAGCCTGAAGAGTTTGCAACTCGGGCCTAACAGGGGAAGTTGATAAAAAAGAGAGAGGTCAGCACACACTTCTCTCATATAGCTAGGACCTACGACAACAGCACCCATCAAGGTGGAGAGAGGATGATGCACTCGTGACACTGACCTATCAACATTAGCTTCCTTCTTCCTTATGTAATTCAAGCTGGGAAAAGGATATTGAACATATCAGGTCTTCTTGTTAGTTCTCCCCTCGACTGCTTCAATGTCAGACTTGTTCGCCTCTGCAGGTGATTGGCCTTGAGCAACATCACCACTGACCTAAACCTCTACCCTTTGCTTTTTAGCAAGAGGAGCTTCAGTATCAACCTTTGACTCATCACGAGGCCTAGGATTTAGAAAATCCTCATTGGCAGGGAGTGTTAAGGAGGGTATATGAGAAGGCTCCCTAGAAAAGGTAGGAACTCTTCTAAATCAACCTCCACTTTAGCAAGAGGGACTATGGAAGCAGTCGCTACAGAAAATTCACACACACATAATACAATTTAACACACACGCCAAAAGAACAGAACACATTAAGATACTAAAAAGCAGAGAAACAAACATGTGGGATCATTGGCAGAGTGAACCTTAAGAGGAATTAAAGAAGAAGCCTTGTTTGTAACCTCTTTACAATGAACAACTCCTTCCACTTGAGTTTCCCAGCCATGAAATTCCATGCTTGCAAGAACAAGAACTTTATAGTGCCTAAGTACAGTGAAGATAGGCTCACCATCATCATCATCGTCGCTAAAGTCCGCTGGAATATACTTTCTAACCTCTACAGTGGGCCCTTTTTCCTTTTCCAGGAATTGAAGGAGCAGGCGAAGAGGCCTTGAATTTCTTTACAGCAGCAACAGTTGTTTCATTTATTTTAATGATTTGGCTAAGCTGTTGAGTTCTTTTAGCAACAGTTCTTGGGACAACCCTACTTCGGCTAACAACCTTCTTAGTCTTTGCTGTAAGCACCTCCTCAACAAATGCCTTTTTAGCAGGTACCTCTTGAACATTTGCCTCCTCGGAGAGCACCTTTCTAGGAATAGGACGCAAATCTTCCTGAGTACGAAGCCTGAGCTCCTCGGTCACTTCGTCAAGATAGGGAAGCTGGACCTCTCGGCGAAACCTCTTTGCTTGAACACCTTGAGTCAGGTGCTTAAGGTCCTCCCAGTAGTTTTCATCAGTTTTGGGTATTGAAAAAAAGGGTAAAATATCAAACCATAATGAATTGAAAAGAGAAAACATAGCTTGTGCCTAGAACACTTCATCAAAAGAAACCGTACCTTGAGCCTCCTCTAGTTTAAGGTGTTCGCCTCAAAATATACTGTCCAAAAATGACCCACAAGTATACAGGGCAATTGTAATATATAGGAAGCACCCAAGGTCGTATTCTCTAAAGGAATTACAAATAGATTTTAATTGTTTCGAATTAAAGTGAATTTAAATGTAAAAATATTTTTTGTTTGATTTTTTGAAGAGAAATAATTTTAAAACAGAAAATTAATTAATGCAAATGCAGATTTTTTAATGTAATAAATGAAAAATGTCTAGGGTCCGTAATCCGCTTATCAATCATTTATGTTTATGAATAAATCCAATTGATTATGTTTAAAAGAATTAGTTTTTAATAATTCTTAGAATAAAAATCAGTCTATTAGCAATCACATTCATAGAAATCAATTTATCAAATTATATATTAAAAACCAAATCTTAATTTTAAAACTTATATTTCTAATTCATTTTAAGACCTTAAAAGAATAAGATCCGAAAATAAACTTCAACTCTCATTCCTTTGTTCATAACCTAAATTAAACAAATGGTAACTAAACATTTGTCTATAATCAATTAATCAATTCAATTAAAAAAAATAATAATAATCAAAAGGAATTTTATTCAATATTCATATCATGATAGCTTCATACAAAATCCCAGATAAAGATAAATTTAGTTCATAGAAAAATAAAGAACAATCTCCATATCATTAATATCAAAATAATACATTAAATTAATATTATCAATCCAATAATTAAAAGGCAAAAATAATAGGTAAATAAACTTACAATTTAATTCGATGTTCAAATCCAATCTCTTGGTATTTGCACAAAATAAATATCCCAAGAACCAAATATAATCTTTATTTAAGGAATGGCTGATGAAAATTAAAATTCTAAATAAAAAGTGTTTGAATTTTAAAGTGGAATGGAATAGAAAAAAAGCCTTTTACAAAATAACTGTACGAAAAACTTTGCCTCCTGTTGCAAAAGAAAGCTCCTCCTAAGACTAAAAATAAAAAAAATAAAAAAAAACTATTCTAAAAAACTAAAACTGCCCAACATCACATCTACCTCTCACAAATCTCTTCATTATATATAGATATAAAATATATATTAAATTGTTATTATTATTTTATATATATATATATATATATATATCGTTAATCATGCAAGAATTGACGCATCAATTCCTACAACTTTTATTTTATTTTATTGATTTTGATTTTTTTTAAATTATAAAATGGTGAGTCTCACTATTATAATAATATATATTTTTATTCTTTCTTTAAAAAAAATAAAAGAAACGTTTTAAAATTTTTTTGTTTTTCTTTTCTGTTTTCAAATGTTTTTTATATTATAAAGAAGTGGGTCTCACTATTATAATAATATATTTTTATATTTATGGTCTACTCCTTCATTCCATGTTTCACTTTTGCTTCAAATTCTTCCATTTCTTTGTGTTGATTCTAAGGTTCCATATGTGATTTTGATGATACAAAATATTATTACTACTAACAAGTTTGTTTAGTGTTGTTGTTATTAGTAGGTAATCTTTAATTGCTATTGATGCAATTAAGTGAAGAAATTGAATTAAGAAGATGAAAAGAAGCCTTGAGTAAATAAAGACAATGAAGTCAATATGAAGATCAGGATGAACTCATAAAGATGGGAAGAGCTATAGAACATATGAGGGAAATGAAAAGAGCACGAGAAATCAAGAAACTCATGTGAGCAAGGATGATCTCCATGAAAGTAAAACTATTGACTAAAGTTTGAAGAATAAATTATACTACTTGGGAGATTTTATGTAATACCCCGAACATTCATGTATTAACTTCTAATTGATGATTTGAATGAGTTACAAGTGTTTGAGCAAGTTAAAAGAAGAGAAATTTGAGAAAACAGGGTTGAATGCACGTTCGCCCTTGGTCTTCGACCTTCGGTCTTTGCCCTTGGTCTTCGACCTTCTATCTTCAACCTTTGGTCTTCGACCTTCGGTCTTTGCCCATCGGTCTTCGACCTTCGACGTTCGCCATTGGTCTTCGCCCTTGGTCTTCGACCTTCAGTCTTCGCCCTTGGTCTTCGACCTTCGACGTTCGCCCTTGGTCTTCGTCCTTCAGTCTTCGTCCCTGGTCTTCGACCTTTGGTCTTCGCCCTTTGGTCTTCGAATACAGGGTTGAACGCACGTTCAAATTGTTGAACGCTCATTCAACAGCTCTCTGTGTAAATAGTGAATTTTAGGAAATTGGGGATGAACGCTCGTTCAGCATGGTGAACGCTCGTTCAAAAGCTCTTTGTGTGAACAGTTGAGATTTTGTGATTTTAGCCTGAATGCACGTTCAAGCATGGTGAATGCTCGTTCAAATTGGCGGGATTTATAAAAAGGGAGCAGCAGCCTCAAATCGGGAAAACACAATATTTTCTCATTTATTCAGCTCCTATCTTCTCAAACCACTAGTAAACCTCATAAATGCTACTTTAGAGCCAATATCCATTATTCTAACTCTAAGATAACACATTTATTGCATGGTTAAGAGGATCTAGGGTTAAGATATCTATTTCCTCTTCTCTTTGTTCAAGCTCTTAATTGAAGGTAAGTTAGGGTTTCTTCTCTTCCTTCAATTTCTTTCTATAGATGAGGGTGTATAGTAAGATTGAGATGGGTAATCGTCATTAGCATTGTTATATAGATTAAGATTGATAGATTATCGAGTTATTGATATTTTCCATATGGGTTTCTATAGATTCTCATAGAGATAGAAGGATTGATGATGATGGAGGTTGTGACCACCACATTTGCTTGCTCTAGAGATTGATTGCAAGCTATTTTGGGATTTGCATTGATTAAGGTGAGTGATCATTATACTATTATGGTTGTGTCTGAAACCTAAGGCTCAATTGCCTCATTCTTTCATAACCACCAAATTATTCTATTGATAATTGATAATTGATTTCCTTGTTTATTGATACATGGACCCCAATTGATAAATTTATTGATATCGATTGATACTATGAATGTTGATTCATTGATACATTGTTTACTGATTCATTGATACCATGCTTATTAATTTATTGACACCATGATCATTGTATACCTATTTGATTATTGAACCCAAAAGCAGAATTCCCTAATTTTGACGTGGGGTAAAACATCAGGCATTGTGCATAGTGTATACTCCGGTGGATAGAGGAAAGTATCCATGTCTTAGCTAGGGAGGGCTTGTCGCCCTAGCCGTGAGATCTGATCAATCTTGCGCAGAGATGAAGGTATGCTCCGATAAGATGAGCCTCTACCTCGATATTGATATGATTGGAAAGTGCTATGCCTCAGTTCTCGGTAATGCCTTTGAGCATAATACCATATATGAAGAACGTTAAGACATAGTTACTTGATATTGTACTGTATTAATTGATTCTGTTATACATGATATGTTATTGATATTGCCACCGATCGATTGATGTTATTGAAACAATTGGTTAATGATTGTAACCATTTGATTATTGATATTGAATCTATTATTTATTGTTATTGAATCCAATCGTTTGTTATTATTGAACCGATTGGTTATTG
>CATKHJ010333257.1:0-12890 GCA_949750685.1 Vernicia montana | reverse complement strand
AGACTTTTTACTCTTATCTTCAGCGATTTCTTCTAAATATTTTTTAAGAGTCTCTCTTATCTCCTCATCCCTTTTCTGACTGGTGGCTTCATAACTGGAAGACTCGGAGTGAGATTTTTCTTCCCTTCTGTCCCTTTTTCTGGATTGTCTCCTTTCCTTGCTTTTGTTACCTGGATCAGTCTTGTTCGAACGTTGAGGCTGACGTTCATTGCTTCGGTTTTCACTGGCCGTTTGATCACTTCGCTCATGATTTTTTTCTTTTTCAGCAGGATCGTCAAGCCTGACTATCTCCGACCTTACTCTTTCCCTGCTTTTTCCAATGACCTGGTCTTGATTTCGTGCTTCTGGTGATTTTTCTCCAAAGTCAAGCCTTTGAGTAAGATCTGCCCCTGGTACCACCTCGGTGCTTGTCTGAACATTGATGGTCGAAGTGTTTTGAGGAGTTTGTAGGGTACTCAGCAATAACTGTAAAGCTGACACCGCTTCAGGAGTTAAAAGGATAGACTGATTGCGGCTTTGAACTGTGACTATGACGCTTAATTGTTGTAGAGTATTTGCTAAGTTGATATTTGAGGTTAGTCCAGGCGGAGTGATATGAGCTTCGGCTTGATTTTCCACCCCTGGGTGGATTTGGAAACTTTTGGGAAGATTCTCCCGGTTATTGTTATCTCCTGATTGAGCCATTCTTCTCTGATTGGATTTTTCTCTAGATCACAAAGTTTTATGAAGATTTAGGAAAGATTCAACTAATCGTTTCCCACAGACGGCGCCAATTTGATGAAGCTAATTCCAACCGAAGTGAGATTGTTTAGAATAGTTCACCTTTAGTTGAGTTCGAACTGAACTGGTGTGACCTACAAGAAAAAACAAGAGTCAAGTGGGCTAGGTGGAGTGCCTAGCAAAGCCACTCCGACGGTCAAGTTAATGAATAAGCTCAATGTAAGAGACTGAGAATAATATTGGAGTATTGCTTGTGTTTATGTTAGTAAGAATGCATGTACTTTTTGTTGGTTTAATTTTGAGATATTTATAGGAGATAGATTCTTACAAGAGTTGAGTATGGATTTCCTTGACCGGTTCGGATATAGATTGGCTTGCTCCATCGTTTTGATCCTTTTCCTGCTTAAATATGAACTAGATGACTCTTTATTTGACTTTAATCAATAGACTTTGTAAATATATTATATTGGATCGAGCTCAACTTACTTTACTACCCAGTTCGGTATATTTTGTCCCTTATCAAATATTGTTCAAAATATGAAATGATAAAAAGAAACTTTTAATTATAGAGTCCTCAATCAAAGAAAGCAATGCTTTTATATTTGTGAGAGGTAAGGGGGCCATTTTCTTATTTGGAAGGACCGGTCTTCATTTTCCCATAGTAGTGCATGACCAAAAGCCGCTAGATTTTATTTAACCCACTGTATCATCCGCGAGCTACTTTTAATAGTACTTAGTCATTTTCATAATTAAAAAGTTTTGAATTTAAATATCATTCACAGTCAAATTAAAAATAATAATAATAATAAAAGAAGATAATAGAGCCAAATCTCATTACATAAAAAAGCAAGATTCCTTTCAAAAGGGATTATCAATTAATTAGAGAGTTTTAGGATACATCGGAAAATTTTAAATAGTTTTTGAAGCAAGCGATCATCTAGTTCAGAAGGATTGTTAAATATATAAGGGTTGATTTGGAAAGTTAGTATTTGAAATAATTAATATATAGAATCTGACACTATATTTATTTTTTAAAATTTTAACTTAAAATTTTAATTTAAATTTACAATCATTTAAATGACCATTTATTCAAATTAATTCTAATTTATTACCAATGTTAAAACCGAATTGAAAGTTGAATCGATTTTTTTATCGGTTCGTGGTCTGACCGATTCGATTTAATTCCTTCCATTTTCTCTTTTTTTTAAAAAAAATTATTAAGTTCAAAACGGCGCCGTTTTGTAAATTCTAGTCCTACCGATTCACCAATTTTTTCATTTTTTTTCGATTCGGATCGATTTTTTCTAGTTCAATGATTTTTTGATTTTTTGTAACTTAAAAACCAAATCTGTGGCCGGTTTTCAATTTAATCAGTCCAACCAGTCAGTCTGATCCGGTTTTAACAACACTGTTTATTACAAATACAAATAATTCACAAAAACATTCATATTAATTGATATAAGTTATTTCTGTAACATTCTCTAATCCATAACAAGACAACATGAACATAATTAGTGAAATGTTTTCTAATTGAGAATTAGGGGAAGTCAAAATCCCTTTTCATATTTCATTTAGGCATGACCTAAACTAGTCTCTGTTGGCTTATACCTTCTATCTATAAATATAAATTTAATTTTGTTTAGTTCAGAGTAATTAAAAGTTGAAACAAAATTTTAGACTAATAATTTAATAGTTAAATGTTTCTCTTGTAAGAAGTCAAAACTTCAAATCATAATATATTCAAATTTTTTGTTTAAAAAAAAAAATGCTGAACCAATGATTCAATTTAGAGGGTTGTTTGATAGACATACAGGGAATGCCATAAAAAAATAGTAAGCCTGCCCTTTCTTTATTTTAAGTGAAAAAGACTTGTCCCTTCTTATTTTTTCTTTCATTATCTTATCTTATTGATTAAATTACAAATAGCTCCCCAACATTAAGTGAAACTAACACTTAAATCCATATTTTTTTTAGTAAAAAACAAAAGAGTTATATTAACTTTTAAAAGCAAATACACAACTATTGGACACTTGATCCAATGGTAAAATCTCTTATGCACTTTAGCGTGAGAGCGAGAAGGATTCAAGTTCAAATCTCAATCTCGACCAAAATTTAAAAGAGTGTTAACCTTCTAAGTGTTGAAAGTTTGGACTAAGTTAGGTTTTGAACTACATGTGCAGTCAGAAGCGGACGCATAATATAAAATGTTAGGAGATCAAAATTTAAATAGGGTAAAAAATTTATAAGCGAATCTATAATAAATTATAAATAAATTGATATGTATAATTTTTAAGAACATCTCTCAAAATAGATATTTTCACTCTTACAAGTCACGAAAATAATTTATAAGCGAATTTATGCTAAATTTTTCAACAATTTCTTTTTTAATATACACTAGTAAATGATTAGAGAGAAAGTTATCTTCTATTTTATTTCGAAGTTCAGACTTGACTATATTTATATTTGAAAATAATCGCTTTGTGATAGCTGTAAAAACAGAAAGAGTGAGAATAAAAGTCACCACTTTATAGAAAAGAAAATAGATTTTTTTTTTTTTTTTATCTACCAACTATTGACACAAATCGGAGATAATTGATAATATTTAAAAAGCTGGAAGTTGTCATACATGAGAAAAATGTTATAATTACATCTGTAATTGTAAAATTTTAGCATCTTTAAATTAGAAAAAATTATAATAAAAAATTATAATTATAAAATTTAGTATAAAAATTATAATTATAAAAATTACTTATAATAGTAAATTATAATTGTAATTGTGAAATTTAGTATCTTTAATTATAATTTTTAAAGATGTAATTTAGTATAAAGATGATTATTCAATATAAGCAATATTTTTTTTTTACAAAAATATTGCTTATATATATATATATTTTTTTTTTTTGGTAAAAATATAAGCAATATTCATACTAGATGATTGTTAAGAGATAATTTTTATATTTCTTATATTGTAAAAAAAAATTAACAAATCTCACTTCAATTCAAGCTCCCTAATTCCCTTCCTTTAATTAAGAAGAAAAAGAATATTTCCTGATAACCTTCAGCCAATAATTAATTACGAGAGAGGACAATTTCTACTCAGGAGATTGGATCCCAAATAATTGGCTTCATCTAAAAATTACTATATAGTTTGAAGATTGAACATAAAATTTTGAAAATTTTTGGTATTAAATGCAGGCAAAATACTTTTCCATTTAAATTGAAACTAACTCACTCTAAATATATAACTATTTTTGTTTCTTATTAATTTAATTTGGCTGAAGATTGAAATCAAACTCAAAATATTATTCTTCTAAAAACGATTTTATTTTGCTAAACATTCATTAGTTGAATTTATAATCTCATAATTTCGAAGATGATTTTTTTTTTCCCTGAGAGTAATGAAAGATGAAATTAGTAATACTGAACTAAAACTCATTGAGAACATTAAAATTTCTTTTTGGTCGGTTTGCATATGAAATTAGGGCCTGCATGCTCAACATTAATTTGAAAGTTGAAAACCCATAGTGAAACAAACAAATAGCACACACTGCCACTAATTTTCGTAGCTACATCTTAACGAACAGTAGATTAATATAATTGTGAGAATAATCTCTGTTTTAACTAAATGTTGATAAATACATTACAAAATGTTTAACAGAGAATTGATGGTAACTTATGAAAAGAAGTGTTAATTAGGAAAAAAAGTGGCATAAAAAAAAAAAAAAAAAAAAAAAACTTGCCAATAAGGGAAGAAAAACAGAACATCACGGAATCTTGATGAATGATGAAAAAAAATAAAATAAATAAATAAATAAGAAGAAGAAAATGACTGTAGAAGAGAGTGACAAGGTTCAATGAAACTCACACCGACTGATATCAGATGTGGGTTCATTTCATGTCTACAATCTAATATCAACCTGGGCCTTTGATAATGCCCAAATCTTTCCCACGTGAAAATGATGTCTAATAATTCATTTTCAGAAAAACAGTGATCTCGAATGAATGTCTCTTCTTAAGTGGTCCGAAATCTCCCCTTTGTTATTCCCAGACCTCATTTCATATTTCTCTTTCTTCTCTCTTTCTTCTCTCTTTCTCTCACTCTCTCCATACTTTTTCTTTATTTCCCTACTTGGAATTATTCAAATTCTTGATACCAAATTATATAAACATAAAATAAATTGAATTGATGGAAGAGATTTTGTCCCCTTCTTCCTCTTCTTCACTATTGTCGTTTTGTCAAGAATCCCCACCTCCTATCCAACAACGCCTCCAATTCATCCTCAATAACCGTCCTGAATGGTGGCTTTATGCCATCTTCTGGCAGGCTTCCAAGGATGCAAGCGGGCGGCTTGTTTTATCTTGGGGCGATGGCAATTTCCGAGGCTCTAAAGATTTTGTTGCAACCAAAACAACCAACAACAACAAACTCAAATTCGGATTTAATCTTGAAAGAAAGAGATCAGTTACTAAAGAGTTCCAATCTCTTTTTAGTGATGACATGGACATGGATAGATTAGGAGATGTCGATGTTACTGATTTTGAGTGGTTCTACACAGTATCAGTAACTCGATCATTTAGTGTTGGAGATGGAATTCTTGGGCGGGCATTTGGGTCCGCAGGTTTCATTTGGTTGACTGGTGATCATGAACTACAATTATATGAATGTGAAAGAGTTAAAGAGGCTCGTATGCACGGGATTCAAACTTTGGCCTGTATTTCAACTTCTTGCGGAGTGGTTGAATTAGGCTCTTCCAATATGATCAATGAAGATTGGAGTTTAGTGCAACTGTGCAAATCCCTTTTTGGTGCAGATGTTGCTTGCTTAATCTCCAATAATAATAATAAGCAGCTCCAAATTCCAGATAATCGCAGTGCTTCTTTTCTTGATATTGGAATGTTTTCTTCATCAGGAGGTGTCCAAAGGGAGACCTCTCCGGAGAAGCAACAAAATGAAGGGTGCGATATAAAGAAAGATGTGACTACTGGTACTGGTACTGGTACTCTAGGCCGCTCATCTTCTGACTCTGGACCTTCTGATTCTGATGGCAATTTTGCTGTTGGAAATACTACAGATCGCTTCAAGAAAAGAGGAAGAAAGCCAATAAATGGCAAAGAATTACCTCTAAACCATGTGGAAGCAGAGAGACAACGAAGAGAGAGGCTTAATCATCGCTTCTATGCACTCCGATCTGTTGTTCCTAATGTGTCAAAGATGGATAAAGCATCTCTACTTGGGGATGCTGTCACTTATATTAAGGAGCTCAAAGCTAAAGTTGATGAATTGGAGAACAAATTACAAGCTGTGTCAAAGAAATCCAAGATCATGACTAATGCAAATATAATGTACGAGAATCAAACAACGAACAATTACATGATTGATCAGTTGAGGCCGTCCTCCTCCTCAAGTTATAGAATGATATCAATGGAGGTAGATGTGAAGATTGTAGGATCGGAAGCCATGATCAGAGTTCAGTCTCCAGATGTTAATTATCCAGCTGCAAGATTAATGGATGCACTAAGAGAACTTGAGTTTCAAGTTCATCACGCCAGTGTTTCAAGCATTAAGGAAATGGTGCTTCAAGATGTTGTGGTAAGAGTTCCTGAGGGATTCACTAATGAAGACATTATGAGAACTGCTATTGTTCAAAGAATGCAGAATTAAATTCAATTAATTATTGGTAATTACCTCAAAATAAGGTGAAGTTGCTCTATCATATCTTATCGAGGAACAAAAATTAATGCTATCATCAACATGTACTTACAACTGTTAATTTGTTTTTCCTGTACTAGTCTTTACTTTTGTTCTAGTTAATTAAATTAATTATGATCTTCATGATAGAGAACATCAATATATGTTAATTCAAAGCAAGTTTTGGTGATTTTTGTTTTGAAAAATTAATGTATTACTACTTTAAATATATATATATTTAATTATGTTACATGGTACGTGTTTGTGTGGGTAGGCTGAGAATTACACCATGGGTTGATCTTGATGAATATATACAACTCAATTCAATTATAAATATTTTCTAAATTTTCTAATAATGTTAGTTACTCTTATTAATGTGATAATAAGAATCGAAAAGATTTAACTAATTTGTCGATGAGTTTATTAATTAATTCAAATTAGTAATGCATTAGAATTTTTTTTAATCCGTTTATAATATAGTATCATATTACAGTTCGCTGACTGATTAAGGAAATAGAATTTTTTTTTTAGATAGATTGAGTTTCTTTAAGGAAATGTTAAGAAGCTTTGGCAAAAAAAAAAAAAAAAAAAAAAAAGAGGAAATGTTAAGAAGGATAAAAATAGAGGTTGGAATGCCTCAGATTCTCAAAAAGCTGCCCTCAACAGTTAAGGGGGGCTCTACCCTCGGAATTAGCAAATATGAAGGTAACATGTCCCTTTGTAGTTGGAACTCATTTCTTTGACTATTTGCTAAGAAGGATTTTGGCTTGGTTTCTTTATGATATTAGTGGCGTAGCATACCTCATCAAACGTATTGTATAGTTTGATAGTTTTATTATATCCCTTTAATAATAAACGTAAAAAAAGAAAAAAAGGTATAATTGATTATCAATGTATTTTTATTATTAGTTCATCAGCAAGATTTAAATAGATTGTCAACAAAGCAAATAGTGTTAGGCATTGTTTGAAAAATGACAAGCAATTTCTCCTGTTTGTGCTTTTCATAGAAACTAGTTAAAGATCATATGTTTTGCAGGTTTCCTCTCCTTAATTTTATATAAGGTTGCACTCTCTTTTGAGTGAAGATTCGAATTGAAAAATTGTATTTAGATTAGCTATATAATACATATAAATTTTCTTCAATTAGTTGGATAGATTAATTAAGTTCATTAACTTACAAAATTACTTAATTATTTGAGAATAAATTTAAAAATATTCACTAAATTAAGAGATGTAATTTCAAATACATCCCTTAAAATATTGTTGGAAAATGAATGACCTTTCTCATTCTTTAAAATTCCAAATCTTTTATGAGAACAATTGGAAATTAAGCAAAGGATTAGATTGAGACTTTTTATCTAAAAACTCTTAAAATTATTTGGCATGAATAAATTCCATCAAATTTTAAGGAATTCATTTGTAAATTCACAATTAATATATTTAGTATAAAAATTTATTATTTGGAATTCTAAATTTTTAATTCTATGTAATTGGTTATTCTTGAGTCAAATTCTATAAACATTGATAAAATTTGCTAATAGTAATGAATTCAAAACTTAATAATGGTACAATAAAATTATAAATTTAAAATAAATTCTAAATACAATTTAATTAGAAGGACACTATATATTTCAAATGAATTTTACCATTGACCCAAACATTAAAATTCATTCATAAATACTATTTTTTTTTAATGAAATCCATTTGCTTTACTTTTACTATAATTGAAACCCTAGGCACCATCCAATAGACTAAAAATTGCAATGAACATCTAAATTAATTCTAAGGAGGTCAGGAGAGTTTTAGCAAAAGGCATGTTTAGAAGAATGTATTGGTCTGTTTGAATTGGTCATCTGTAGACATATGAGATTATGAATTCGAATATCAATAAAAGCTAGATTGATTAGAAAAATTGGAATATATATATGAGTGTTTATAGTTCGGTTTGGTTGGTTTAGAGTAAATATTTCTAACCAAATTAATAAAGTCAGTTTTTAAATATTTTAACTCTTAACCAAATCAAATAATACTAAAAAATATCCAAACCAAAACTATTTGAATTTGATTTGGATAGTCGGTTTGACAAAAATAAAAAATAAAACATTGAAGAGATCATAGAAATTTAACAAATATTAAAATAAAATCATATTACTAGATAACAATCAATCTTATCAATACTATAAATAAATAAATAAATTTTAGGTTGTGTACTTGAAATTTTATAGCATAATAATAATAAATTAGAATGAAATATTTTCCAAGAAATTAGTAGGAATCAAAATAACAACATAAAAATTCTCTAAAATATATAAATTCAGTAGATATCTTTAACTTCTAAAAAATTTAAAGAATAATTTGCATATTAATAAAGTACATATCTATAAAAGACAGTATTATTATATTATTAGTTCGATTTAATTTAATTGGATTTTTATTTTTTTTAAACCAAAATCAAACTAAAAATTCGATTTATAAAAATTTTAAAACTGTAATCAACATGAAACAATCTAAACTATGATTTTTAATTTGAATTAAATTGGATCAATTCAATTTGATCGGTTTAGTTAATTTTTGTGCAACCCTAATATATATCATCATATAGCTTGATCCTGAAGTTAATTAGTGTCAAAATTCAGGGACAAAATTAAATATTGGGAGACAAATTGGGGAATAATTTCAAGAGAACTGAAAGCGATAATAGCTTGATTATAAAGTCTCAATTGCACAATACCAAAATAATTTAGAAAAAATAGGAAAAAAGAAAAGTCTCAATTACGCGTGCAACAATCTGAGTTGGTTTCTGACCTTATAGGCAGTTTGTTGACCACCTGCTTTGTGTGTTTTGCCTTACCATTCTTCCATCAGAACATGCTGAGTCTGTAAATCATATTCTCTCAAGAAGTAACAAAAAACTTTTGGAAAATTCACCATAAAATACAAATTTGAAGAATATTAGGTACATTAGCTAGTTTACATTATTCAACTGGTTGAATTTTACAAGGCAATAACAAGTAACAATAAAAACATAAATTAATTTTTAAAAAGTAATTTCATGCCTGCTGAAATTAGAAAAAAATATGCACGGATGTTCCATCGAATTTTCTTCTAGATTCAATAAAATATTTGAATTTTAAATTTCAAAAATTTGATAGATATTTTATCTGAAAATATACATATGCGCACCATTAAAAACATAAAATTTTAATTAATTCTTTATTTTATATACATGTTTTTTTTTCTTATAAAATTATGGATTGGAGATTCAGAAGGCGTACCAAAATATCTCAGCTAAGTTAACACTCCTCTAACACCTTTATCATATAGCCCCAAACATCTTTATTAAAAAATGAATGAAAAATGAATACATCAATAATCAAAAGAAGCACCAATTAGGACTGCAAAAAGAAAAGAGTAACCATACAATGAATCTATAATTACAAATTTCAGTGCTATCATTAACAACGTAATGCATGCAAAAGGAAGGTGGTGAAGACCAGCAAACAAGAGAAGACATGTATATAGCCTTCGTAGAGAAGATATTAGCCACCGAGTTGCCTTCCTGAAATATATGAGTGATCACAAAGTCCACCCTGGCGATGAGAGCAAGACATTTTCTCCACTAGGCACGCCACTTCCAAGGGACCATACAATTCCTATCTTTGATCAGGTTAACCACAAGCAAGCTATCACATTCGAGCTAGAGCATATGCCATCCAAGATTTTAGGCCATTATAATTGCTTGAATCACCACAGCGATTTCGGCTTCAAAGGCAAAATACACTCCGAGAGGAGTTGCAAAGCATCTATGCACGAATCCTCTTGAATTACAAACAACTTCGCCGGCGTCATCATGGCTAGGAGCACGTCTAGCAATCCCATCCATATTGACCTTCATTCATCCAGGAGGAGGAAGACACCATCTAACAGCCACAATGAGGGGTTCCTTTGGACGAATTGGATCCACACCAAGAATGTTAAGAATGCGAGTTTCACTAGAAAGAGCATAAGTGGTTCCTTGTCTAAATATTATTGCTTCTTTGATTCCCTTCTAAACAGCTCTGAAAGCACTATACAGTGATGAATGCATGCCATTAAAAGAACATTCATTTCTCATGGGCCAGAGAACCCAAAAGGAAGAGATTATTATTGCAAGCCAGAGATGTTTGACTTGAGAGCTAAAAACTGCCTATTGAGCTGAGGTAAATAAGTTAAGAGGAGAGTCATTCTTCACTAAAGAAGTGCCAAAGAGCCCCTCAATGGCTGACAACATGGAGTATGCGAATGGGCAATCAATAGAAACATGTTGCATGCTTTCATAAGCACTGATGCAAAAAGGGTAAGTCAAGACAATATACACACCTCATTTGCAGAGCTGGTCATTTGTTGGAAGCCTGTTTTGGAAGAGCCTCCAACAGAGAATTGAGCGACTTGGCAGGATAACATTAACCCAAAGATCCTTGTTCCAACGCAAGATAAGGGCCTCTCCTTGAAGGAATTGAAGGGCTGATTTACAAGTCACCAATCCATCCAGTGATCCGATCCAAATCAGCTCATCACAAGTGCTGAAAGTGATGTTGGAAATGTTAGTCACCAGAGAAGGGAAAGCATCCATAAATACTGATGGAAAGTTCCATTTGCCATTATAAAATATGTCTCAAATTGTGGACCGAAACTTGCTTTGATGGTTCTTAGGAATTTTTATTCTATCCACAATGGGTCCTCCGAGCCAATTACAATGCTAGAAATTCAAAGATGAAGTCTCACTTATCAACCATTTAGAGCTACTATAAATAGAGAGATAGTAGGTTCTTAAAGAGCTCCATATAGTAGAGCTGATGAAATTATTTCTTGGATGTCCCCATTCATTTGCTAAATGGTTCCTTAAAAAATGAAAGACAAAGGAGTCCATGGTTTGCATTTTCCAAGCTAGTTTGTATAGCAACGCTTCATTCCAAGTAGCAATGTTTTTCAAGCCAAGGCCACCACTTGCAACTGGAAGGCAACCAATTCTCCAAGGGACAGTGACCGGCTTATGGATATGAATACAATCGGACCAAATGAAATTTCTAATGGCTTTTATTAAGGTGATCAAGTAGAGCCATTTATAGACTTGAAAGGAATGAATGAGCGAGCTTTGAATTACTGAATTAACAAAACTAACTTGACCGGTTATGATAAAAGACGACCCTTCCACGAATTGAATTTAGAAAGGATGTGACCAGCTAAGTTTTTCAACATGGTTCGCTTTGAAGAACCCTTGAATAGAGGAACTCCAAGATATCAAAAAGGGAAGGATCCTTACTTCAAGCCATGGATGCGATAAAGGAAGCGAGCCTATCACAAGTAACGATTGAAGAAAACTTCCGACTTGTCCCAATTCATTAACTACCAAGATAGATATCCATAACAACAAAACATGCTCTTGAGAATTGTAAAATTAGCTCTTGATGCCTACCTAAAGATTAGAATGTCATTTGTAAAAAAGTAGATGAGGAGCAATACTTGAGCGGGAAAACCGCATAGGGGAAAAGGTCCCAGATTCTACCATATATGAAGAACGAGTATGCTAAAAAAATCCTCCGCTGATGATAGCGGGTCCACAGGTTTGCACATGGGCATTGGCTGACGGTTATGCAAGGTGTATAGTGAAATTATTGTCGATGGCTAATGAGCTTCCTGGAAAGTCAGCATGGAAGTTGCACCATAATTTATTAGCAGGTTTTTTCGACATGAGCCGAGATAAAATTCTTAGAATTGATGAATTAATTCTAAGTGGGTATGCTTTTATGGTGGAGCATGATAAATTCTTGTAATTTAGAATTATGACTGTCGGTGTTAGACAGTGTTGTAGTAGCTGTATATTTTATTTTTAATCATGGTAGAGATTGTTATGAATAAATGATTAAAAATAAAAGGAGTCAATGATTGGTGGCAACTAATTTGGACTAAATTGGTTGGTAGCCTAATTAGATTGGTTGGTGGAAACCAATTTGAACTAAATTGGTTGGTGATCTAATTAGATTGGTTGGTGGCAACCAATTTGGACTAAATTGGTATTGATTGATGACAATCAATTTGGACTAAATTGATTGGTGGAAATTAGGTGGCAATTAGGCCAACCAATTTAGACCAAATTGGTTGATGAATGCCTATAAAAGGCATTGAGAAGAAAGCTAAAACATAGCACAAGAAGATGAAAAATTCCTTATATTTAGAGAGTTTCAAATAGTTTAAGGAAAATTCTCTTGGGTGTATTTGAGATTTTTGGGTGTGAGAAAAATATTATGAGTATATGTGGTAGTAACAATTTTTACATAGTGAATATTTTTCTTTGGTTGTCTTTGACAACACCGTGGTTTTTCTCTTTTTGAGAGTTTCCACGTAAATTTCTTGTGTTATCATTCTTCCATTATTTCTTTTGTTATTCTTGTATAATTGTGATTTGGAGGAAATTGGATTAAATAAATTCATATTTTCCAAC
>CATKHJ010333142.1:0-14707 GCA_949750685.1 Vernicia montana | reverse complement strand
ACCAACTTCTCCCCTCATCACCTTCTTCACTTTAATTTAATTTCTTTTAGTTTATTATATTGATTTTATTTGTAATTTAGTTTGGGGAATGTGTGACTTTCCTAGAATCCCATAAGGGCTAGAGGAAGTATCCCCTGATTTGATTTCATTGTAATTTATTATTTGTTTATTATATTTATTTTGCTCTATTTTGTACTTTATACTTGGAATAAATGAATGATCATGCATATCTTAATTGTTCATGCATTATACTTGTTCATGAAATTAATTTTAAGCTGTTTAATATTAAATTTGTCAAACTAATCTTTATCTTTAAAATAAACCAAAAATCTAATCCCCGAATCCTTTTTGGTAAATCGAGGCTAGTGTACTTTTTCTTGGGATAAATATTTGAAGTCACTTAAGTGGGTTTTTTCCTTAACTTTTTCCAAATAAAATAAAATTAAGGTGGCGACTCAAAAATCTCTTTTCAAAAATCAGTCAATCTGAGCTCAGAGGCTCCATCGTGAGTTCAAACCCAAATGAGCATTTTGATTGCTTTAGCGGATCGGACCGGTACTCGGACGAGACCTCACATCTTGCATTTTGGTCTTTATCTTCATTTTCATCTTCAATTTTTATTGTCTCGTTCTCTTTTCCAATTTCTTGAAAATCAAGTACAATAAAATTCTTTTGTTGTAGATCTATTGATTTCTCTCCATTTATCTTCACCAGAAAATAAAATATTTTCCCTTGACACAATAATCATTTTTTTTTTATGATTCTTGAAGTGCATTCATTCTCTCAACATTGGTTGACATATTTGCTAGAAAAAAAATGAAAAAAAAAATATATTAATTAATATAGCTAATACAAAACTTTAACACAAAAATGTGAAATTTAATCAATACTTGGAACCAAATTTTTTTTTCTATATATTGAGAATTTAATATAGAGTGTGCAGATAAAATGCTTACAATACTTTTTATAGGATGTAAAAACTTGATAAGTTGACATTTGATAATAATAAAATTTCAAAAATTAATACTATCTAATTGATTTGATAAATTAAAATTTGATAATAATAAAATTTTTAGTATTATCTAATTAATTTGATAACTTGTAATTATATAACTTAATACTTTTATCACAAAAATTCAAGAGTATTTGTTAATAATAAGAATAAAATTTTAAAAATTTGTATTATCTAATTAATTTGATAAGTTGTAATTTATTTGGAGAATTAATTTGAAAAATCAGTATTATCTAATTAATTTGATAAGTTATAATTTATTTATGAAATTAATTTTAAATAACAAAGACTTTTTAATTAAAACAATTAGAAAGATACTTAGAGATTATAGTATTATTTAATTAGTATAAATAGATAATATAAATAGATTAGATAATTAATACTTAGTATAAAATGCTGATTAGATAATTAATAGATAATTATATTAATAATTATTAAAAATAGATAATAAAATTCAAATTCAAATAATAAAAAGTAGTAAAAATAAATAATAAATTTCAGATGATAAAAAATATCAAGTAGATAATTAAGTTTTCTTATAAATATTTATTTAAATTACATTTTTTTTATTCATTCAAATGTAATTAAATTTTTTTATAAATATTAATTTAAATCATTCGCTTTTTAGTCCATTCAAATGTTTCCCTTCCCCACTTTTATATATTATAGATTTATTAGGATTTTATTCTTAAATTAACACTAGTAAAATTAAAACCTTACCTACACGTTTGGATAACTTTATTTCCATCACTAAATTAAAAAGCAACATTGAAAAAAAAAAAAAAAAAAAAAAAGGATATTCTATCTAGTTACTAAAAGAAAAATTAAAAGCAATATTGAAAATACTAATTTCACATTTAGGGGGAACTTCCTTAACCACAATTTTAAAATTTACTGTTCATGTTAACTTTAATGTCAACATCAACTATGTAAATAAATGATAGATCAAGTCCAGAGGTTAACATTTTAAATTAATTGCTCCATTATCACCTTAATATATATAATAAAAAGTTTACATAAATTATAAGGATATACCAAATTGTATTAACATATATATTAATTATTATATGTTAATACATATTAATATTAAATATATTATTAAAATATTAAATATTTATTAATTATTTACTTACTTACTTTATTCATTATTATATGTTACTTAATATCAATTAAGTACATTAACATATTATTAAGACATTAAAAAAAATTATAAATATCAAAATTATATATTAATTTCATTTTTATCTTATTCAATCTTCGTTTTTAGGGGAGGGACCTCCAAGATAGAGTGAAGAGAAAATTAAGAATTTAAGAATTTCAATCATACATTGTGAAACATATACCCAAAAACTTTTAATTCATTAAATAAAAATAAAAAAAAATTATGCAAAAAGACAACATTGAAATACATACAAATAAAATATTTTATTTATTTATTTATTTTATTTATTTATCAATGCTAGATGTTTACAACCATGCCAAAAATAGAAATTCATTGAATTTGTTTCTAATTTGCATTAGGAAGTATATTTATATAATATTTTAATATATTCACACACACAAATATAGTTGACTTTTTTTTTTTTTATCAGAAAGGGAGAACACTTAAAAAAAAATACACTAAACTACACGATGAAGTATAACAGTAGTCTTCCATGATCACAATTATTTGTGATTTGAAAGATTCAAATTTGGGATTTTTCACTTCTTATACTTAAAAAAAAATTAAAAAATCAATCAGATCACACCTAATTGGCACAAATATAATTGATATTAATATATATATATATATATATATATATTAAAAAAAATATTCTAATATATATTTTATTAATAAATTTAGTTTTTTTTTTTTGGCCAATGTATTAATAAATTTAGTTGACTTAAATAATTGATCACGCGTGCTTCAATGGCAACAATGACACTACTACGAATATACCATTAGTATTAGTAATAATAATAATTATTATCTTTGATTTGAAATAATACTTTTATATGTAATAAATAAAATTATTAATTAATGAAATTAATAGAAAATGAACTTTCAGGCATGTCATGAAGCAGCAGCCTGGCTGTCATTAATAAAACTAACATTATCAATGTGACATCATTTGGCAAAAAAAAAAAAAAAAAATCAATGTGACATCTAGGCATGTGATGAGGCAGCTTGTGCCTTAGGTTACTCTTTAAAATAAAAATAAAAATAAAAATTTATTTTTTTTCTTTTATTTCATTATTAATTATTTTCTTGACCTTTGTCTATAGTCAGGGTAGCTTATTAATTTCCATGAAGAACTTATCAGCTATATAACTATATAGTATAATAGGAATTTAGTTTCTTAACTATTGAAAATGACATATTTATAATTTTTTAGATTGAAAGTGATATTTTCATTTTAAAATGAAAGGAGTTTCCATTTTTTTGATAACTAAGGAGATTGATATTGATATTAAAGTTATTTTTCAAAACACGCGCATGCACCACTCATATATTCATTTATTTAATTAGAGGAATGGAATTTTAATTACACAAGAGCATACTAATTTTTTATTTTTAATTTGATTACTATCTAAAGTTTTAGGAAATATGTTGAAAAGCAATAATTAATAATGTATCTTTGACTTTTTAATTACATATTTTAGAATTAATTTAGATAATGTTGTTCTATTTGTACTCAGAAAATTAAATTTATAACTCTATGGTAATATTTGGTAGGATTGTAAATGAGTCAAGTCGTTCGCGAGCGGTTCGGCGTTCGGTTCGATAAAAGATCGTTTGTGATCGTTTTATAAATGAGTCAAGTTTGAGTCTTACTTTAAGACTCAATGAATAAACGAACTGAACTTGAGTAAAATTAAGTTTGACTCGATTAGACTCGTGAATTGGCTCGCGAGCAGCTCGATTAATAGGTTTATGAACAACTTGATTATTAGTATTATTATTATTAACTTAATAATTTTGGTACTCCAAAAAATGTATTTTAATACTCCTATAAACTTTTTGATAATTCAATTTGATTAAAATATATATTTTCTTGATTAACATAATCTAATATTTCCTTATTATATAATTAAATATTCTGATTTTTAAAAATATTTTTTTTATTAATTAATATCTTTGTAATACATGTAATGCTCAATTTTATGATAAAATTTTTTTTTCACTAATTGGATGATTTTGCTTTTATGTTAGTTTTAAATAATTTTGTTATAGTCATTTTATTAGAAATAAATATATAGGAAGTTGAGTATTTTGATAAATTATAAACGAGTTTCAAAACGAGTGGAATCCGAGCTTAGCTCATTTATAATTTATTAACAAATCGAGCTCGAGCTGAGCTTGAATATAATTTTCAAACTCGATCCAAAGCTCAAGCTCGGGAAAAAAAATATCGAACCAAACTTGAACAAACTAAAGCTCGACTCGACTTGATTACAACCCTAATATTTGGTATGGAGGATGTTAAATTAAAGATTTCTTATTTTTTTTTTCAAAATTTTACAATTGATGGGGTTTTTCTGACGAGTTTTGAGCCATAAGGCCATCCATCAGTCAGGACAAAGGCTCGAGGTGCTGGACCTAAACCCAAGGTGCTGGACTTGAGTAGATACATCCCGGTGTGTGGAGCTTGAGGTGCTGGAACTAAGCTGGAGGTGTTGGGCCTGAGTTGGAGATGTTGGACTTGAGTGGATGGAGTGAATAGAGTTGGGCTTTAATGTCGTTGCTAGGCTTGTGGCCCGCATGAGTAAGAAAAATGAGAAGAGAAACTCTAGCGTTCAAGGGCTAAGCCTAAGGCCTAGCGTTAGCCCTCTAATGCTTAAGTTATTGACTGCATGTACGAAGCTAAAGTCTTAAAGAGAATAGTGGGTTTAAAGAGATGTTACCATTGCTTTCTCTAGCGTTTTGAGTGAGAGTGTTTGGCTTTGACTCTTATTGGGATAACTATTTCTAGTGGGGAAGGAAGGTAGCAAGTTGGGCTTATTTGATGTTGTCATCGTGTGGATTGAGTTAGGCCTAGAGTATGAAGCTAAGAGCCCTCTGAGACCAACCTCTTCAGGTGCCAAAGAGAAAGAGCGAGCTAGAGAGAGCCCCCCATTGAGGTGATGAAAAGGTGGTACTTATGCTACTTCTCGTATTGGGGATTAGAGTGGCTGCTCATTATTGATGGGTCTTGGTTACATCATTTTATAGCTAGACAAGGTAATGATATGCATGCACTTGTGGTTGTGGAGTCTTGTGTTGAGATGATATGTAATACCCGAGACTTTTGCTTGATGTACATTTTAAATATCCTTTGCATGTAAATGGTTGAGTTAAGACTGTTGCTTATATATTACATGTTCATCATATATGTTTGATTCTCATATTGATTGCTCTAAGGTATTGTTATTGATGATTGGGCTACAGTTGTGTTGGTTGTGGGTGATTGATACCTATTGTATAGATTTCTAGCTATGAATTGTGAATTGAGGATTGTTTTGAGGTATTGGAGTGAGTTTGGGAAGTTGGAAGTAATAATAGGTGAGGTTTTGACTAGAGTCAGACAGTAACGCTCGTTACTATAGTGTAACGCCAGTTAAATAATTGTAAAGGGCATGAATTTTTCTTATGTCCCAAATTCGTTTTTAGAGACTCTAATATGTAACGCCCGTTGCAGAATGTTAATGGCCGTGAAATTTCATTCTGTAAGAAAATGAAAAATTATGGGCTTAGAGCAGTAATGACCATTAGTAATTGGTAATGGTTGTTACCTGTCGGGGCTTATAAAAGGATGGGCAGGTCAATCCAAATGAAAAATATTGACCTCTTCTTCATTTATATCAGCCCTAACAACTCCCAAACCCTACCAAACTCCATAAATGCTTCTCAAAGGTCACAATTCATCAATTTAATTCAAGATATCAAAGGAAAGTCAAGCATTCATAAGAAGATTCCTTCCATTCTTCATTTCTCTTTGGAAGGATTTGGGCTAAGAGGAAAGAGAAATCTTAAGGTAAGTTATGTTTTCCTCTAAATTAGTTATGGGTCTAGTTAATATACAGTTATGGCATCATTAATGAGCTAGATAGGAGTCATTAATGGTATATATATTGCAAGTGATAGGTTGTTGAGTATGAATTATGGAAATCCTAAGTATGAGAACTCTAAGGATAAGGTTAATACTCATTGCCTATGTGATATAAATGCTAATGGGACATAAGAATTGAGAACTCTTGTAATGATTTGAGGAATCAAACCTTAGGGTTAAAATTTTATGTACCCTAGTTGATTATTGGTTGAAAATTCTTGTGTAGGCCAAGTCTTTGAGGAACTTCATTCAAGTTAAAGTGTTTGAGCTTGATTGAAGGATATTGCATTTTAGGTGAGTTTTGAAATATATTGATGCATATGAACCACCATGAATATTTGTTTCTCTCATTGAATCATTGATTATCAATTGATTTATTGCCACTTCTTTAATTGTTATTCCTATTATATTATTGTTGAATTATTGTTGGCCAATTTTCCTAAATTGAATACTGATATTCTTGTTAACCCTTGACTGATAATGATGGCCATTTGGGTTAAAGAATTATTGTTAATGATCCTACCAAACCTTGACCTAACTAGACCACATTGTAATAGAATGTCTATACTAATAAGGGATAATCTATTAGGCCGTATGTACCGGTGACTCAACTGATAGAGTCTATATTGTCAGTGTCTTACCTAAGGAGGGCCATTTATCCTAAGCGTATGCCAGCGCAAGCATATGATGAGGCTTATGGGGATGATGGTGTTGTTCCGCCCATAAGTGCTCTACCATTGTTATAGGAGTCTATGAGGGTGGTGGTGTAGTCCTTCCCATTAGTGTTCCGCCATTGTTATTGTTCTATCTTAATGTATGATTGGTGACATTCTTTCTAGGAACGTAAATGTTATTGTTCTACCCCTTTGTTTGTTACATATATATATGCTAAATGATATAACCATTGATATCCTTTGAAAACCCCACAGGTATTGGTATATTTCATAATTCATTGAGTTGAAGGCTCACCCCTCTTCAATTGTGGTTTTCAGGTCTTAGAGTAGAGGAGGATAGAATGATAGAAGATAGAGCTTCTTGATTATTCATCCTCTATAAGAAGCTATTGTGATGTATTATTTTGGACTCCTACTAATTGTAATCATTTATTATTGTCTCATTCTATAATTGCTTCGTAGTATATTTTGAGGTGTATATATAGACATTCATAGAGTGATTCATTTTGATTAATAATATGATGCATTCTTATTGATTTTTCCTTTGTTCATTATGGATGATTGCTTATGGTTGATCCTTGATCCATAGTGAACAAAAGAAATTATAATGAATGGATGATTAGTATTACTATTGAGTGGATGAATAGATTATATATATAAGATTGTTTATTGTTGATCCAGGTGGTTAAGTTAGTAGGTTCTACCGGTGGTTGGTGGTCTTAAACCTACTCATGCCCCAAAACCATCACACAATTAGAATCGAGGTGTGATATGACCTGAATCCCATTTTTCGAAGATGGCAAGGATTGCATATCTGAGGAGCTTGTAAAGAGTTGTCGGGAATGACTTTCCTTGTAAGCTAAGTAGGATCATCCGAAGGTAAGGTGAAGCATTGTTGTGGTGAGGTGCCTGCTGCTTGGGATGGTCGTTGGAATGAGGCGTGAGGTGGCCTATCCAGGAGGAATTGGGCTTGATTGTTGTTGGTAGTTTAGGCTTGGTGCCTTGATGATGTGAGGTCTGTTGTCTAGAGCATTTGGACTTGTCTTAGGCTTAATAAGGATGGCCCATTTTGATGTATCCATTTTTAGTCCTCATCAAATGCCATTTACTCCACTAGCATGACGATTGAGTTTGCGGCAGTAAGGAGTAGTATATTCTAGAGTCTTTTATGCGGTTTGGTTAGCTGGCAAAGCGTTGTCTTTTATCTTACCGGTGAAGTGCTGAGCCTTATGTCTTGGAGCTTGTACCGACGAACCCATGCTCTACTCCATGTGGCACGTGCTTGTGGTCTGGAGTCTTGTAGCGGACTTCTTGGAAAATTGCAGAAGTTTTCCTTTGGTCTTCGGTGCAGTTATGAGGGTCATTAAAAGGTGAATGAATGTAGGTAGTTTTGAAAATGAAAGGATAGGTTTTGAGTTTTAGTAAGGCATCAGTTAAGTCTTATGTATAACTAGAGCGAATTATAGTTATTTACTTATCTCCTCCCAAATCTTTAAGTTTGACTCACTTTCTCTATCCATTTGCTATTTTTCAAACACTGTCTTTGTTGGCTTGTTTGTGTTTTGTTGTTTAGTACTCTTGATGATGATTGCGCCGGATCTGAGTACAATCCCTTCTACGTGCAAGATAAGATGTTCTTGGAACCCAAGTTTAGGGTTATTGGATATCATTGCTGTTGCATGCATGGTCTTTTGTAGGAACCGATCAATTGCCTTTTGCATTCTATTCTTTTAAGATTCTGGATCTGCTTGGGCTTGTTAGCTTAGTTGGTGTCTTAGATTGTCAAAATTGGTTTTCTCCCTGAATGGTCTTTATAGAGTGGATTATCCACTAGGGCTTGATCTCTTGGAATGTGCAGGCTTCTTATTGGTGGAAAACCATTTTGTCAAAATAAATGACATGCTAGAGGATCTTCTTGCTTTTGGTATGCAAGTGCCCTACTCCCTCTATCCAACAGCTCTAGTGATATGATTGAGAGAGGGAAGATTCAATTCCTCCTATTCTTCTAAGGCTGGAAGTCTTTAGATCCTCTGGTTCCTCTCTAGGATAGGACTTTAGGATGTAGTCCTCATCGCATTCATTTGTAATTTGAATAAACTATTGTAATTTGAACAAATTTTAATGAATTTCTATCATTTCAGTCTTATACAAACACTCTTTTCTTCTTTAATTAGCTTACTCTATGTGTGTATACTTTTAACTTGTATAGATTGTGCCATTATTTGAGTTTGACTTGTCTATGACTGTATTCGATTTATGTGTCCATAAGGTCTTACTGCATCGTTGTTTATCAAAGTGGAGGCTTCTACCTTCTTTGAATTTGAAGTTAGTTGTCTGTCTAGTTGTGTATGTCCTCATAGGCATCTCTAACTCGCCTTATTGTTTGACTGGTTAGATCTTATCTGGCCCCTATGGTTTTATTGTTGTTATATGGTAAGGTCTTTGATCTTGACTAAACCTCTGGTCTTAATGTCGTTGCCTGGTAGAGTAGTCTTCTACTTGATCTTGATTGGGTCCCCTTGGTCTCATTATTATTGCCTAGTGGGGTTGTCTTTAGAATGTATGCTTGGTCATATGTGAGGTGCAGCCTGTCCCTTCAGAGGCTTATTGGTTCACCGCATAAGTCTGAGACTTGTTGATTCTTTCTGGGCCCTCTATGGTCTTATTGATGTTAGCTAGTTAGAACTTCTTCTACTCTTCGCTTCAAATGTGCCTTTTTGGTCTTACTAACGCCTGGATTAAGACTTTGTCGACCTTTCTGGTCTTATTGACTTCGCCTAGAGTGAGTCTTTGTCTATCCTCCTAATCTTATTGACTTCGTTTAGAATGGGTCTTTGTCTGTTCTCCTCGGTCTTATTGACTTCGTAGAGATTGGATCTTCATCTGCCTTCCTTGTTCTTATTGACTTGTCTTGGATTACTTTGACTTTAGTTTTTGCATCACGGAGTGTTAGTTCCTTTTTGTTAGGTGCCACAGGGGAGGCTTGAGGTGCTGCAGAGGTTGCCTGCGATAGCTGAGCTACTGTCCATTTTGTTTTTTGGAGGTGCAAAATTAAGGGTTCACAGATGGATCTAGGTCTTAATGCATTTTCAAAGAAACTACACTGCCTTGTGGACTTCCACTTAAAGTTCATTAGGTCTTTGCATGGTGTTTAACTGGAGCTAGGTCTTTTGCCTTACTAGAGTTAGGTCTTTTGGACTTCTAGAGAGGCTTTATTACTACACTGCTTCTTGCCTTGCTCAATCTGAGTCTTCATGCTAGTGTTTGGCCGGAGTTAAGTCTTATGCCTAACTGGAGTTAGGACTTATGCTCGTGGCTAGGGGACTTCATACCTCGTGCAAGGAAAGTGCCTAGCTAGAGCTAGGTCTTGTGCCTAACCAAAGTTAGGTCTTTCTTCCTAGTTAGAGCTAAGTCTTTATGCCTAGTCGGAGTTAGTTATTTTTGTAGAGGTCTCTTACTTCTAACTCTCTTTTTCCTTAAGTTGTGGAAGTCAACTTGAACTGAACTTTTAGTATTGGTTATACATTGGTGATCTCTAAGATTTGAATATTCTAGGGCCTCTCCCCTAGAAGAAGTTTGTTCTCCTTAATTCTTCTCGTCGACTATCCATTCCCTTGTTAAGTTGTAGGAAAGGAATTGAGTGCTCATATGGGTATGAATATGACATGTACCTTGAGTGTTTTACCATGAATGATGCTTCATTCCTATAAACGATGCCATTTTCTTGATAAGATTTTCATAGTAAGTCCCGAGTCTTGAGGCCACCCATCAGCCGAAATAAGGGACTTGATGTTTTGGATATGAGCCTAACATGTTGGACTTGAACCTAAGGCACTAGACTTGAGTAGATACATTTGGGTGCGTAAAGCTTGAGGTGTTATGCTTGAGTTAAAGGTGCTGGACTTGAGTGGATGGAGTGAATAAAGCTAGGCTTTGGTGTCATTGTTGGGCTTGCAACCTGCATGAGTAAGAAAAAAAAGGAAGAGAAACTCTAGCGTTAGAGGACCAAGCCTAATGCTCGATATTGGTCCTCCGATGCTTAAGTCAATGATTGCATGTACATAGCTAAATATTTGAGGAGAATTATGGATTTAGAGAGATGTTACCACTATTTTCCCTAGTGTTTTGAGTGAAAGTGTTTGGCTTTAGCTCTCATCAAGCTGACCTTTTCTAATGGGGAAGGAAGGTAGCAAGCTAGGCTTATTTGGTATTGGTAGTGGATTGAATTAGGCTTGGAATATAAGGTTGAGAACTCTCTAGCTTCTTTAGGTGCTGAAGAGAAAGAGAAGGCAAGAGAGCCCCCTTTGAGGTGATGAAGAGGTGGTATTTATGTAGCTACTCGCATTAGGGATTGGAGTGGTTACTCATGATTGATGAGTCTTGATCACATCTTTTTGTAGCTAGATAGGGTACACTAGCGGTTGTAAAGGCTTGTGCTGAGATGACCTAAATCCCATTTCCCAGAGGTAGTAGGGATTGAGTATTTAAGAAGCTTGTAAGGAGTTGTCGATGATGATTTTTCTTGTAAGCTAAGTAGGATCATCCGAAGGCGAGGCGAAGCACTGTCGGGCGAGATGCCTGCTGCTTGAGATGACTGATGGAATGAGTGTAAGCATTAAATTTTGATCCCCTTAAACCCCGATGATGATGGCTATCCAGAAATGTATTGCTTAACGAATAATTGCTCAATAAAACTTTCTGAAATTATTTTAAATATATAGAAGTGAAAATTATGGAAAATAGGAAAATAGGACCTGGGAAGACTTGTAGGGCTACCAAATTATAGAGAAGAAAAGGAGAAAAATAAGCCTTTGATGCCGTTGGGCCCCAAACAATCCCTTGGGCGTGTTACTTTATTTGGGTTTTGATTTTTGGGCCCAATTTTATATGAGGCCCACTTCAACCTTTTTAATGCGTCTTTCATGTTTATTAATTTACTATTTAGGAGAAAATCTCAAGGAGTAAAAGTATCTAATAGATCTCTTTCCATAATTTAAAAGGAGAAATTTCAGGATTAGGGTTTTTATATTCCTATTTAGTTGAGCATCTATAAATAGATAGCTCTAAGAACAGAAAATGGGAGGCAACTTTAGGAGTCAACTTTGGATAATTAACTACAGACAAAGGAAGAAAACCTAGAAATAAGATTTGTTAGAGAAAATAATAATTTTGGTACTGGAGAAACACCTTTGAAAAAATTAATAGCTCTTAGTTGCAAAACTAAGAGAGGTTAATCTTTATGTTCTATATTATTTGGGTTAAAATTAATTAAGCTTTATTCGAGTACTTCTCGCTTTGGAATTCATCACAAATCACTGGTGCATATCCTGAGGGGTCCAATTTAGATCAATTTCATGTTTTTCATGCATATTTAATCATCTTATTCTATTTCTTGTATTTTATTTGATTTGAATATGTAATTTTGTTATGTTTCTTCTAGACCGAGCTCATATCAATTGATATGGCTCTTTTTATTTTAATATTTGATTCCATGTCTAAATCATTAATTCATTATTACAATGATGTTTTATGCATGTTTATATATGATTTTCTATCTATTTATAATTTTATTTAGGTTCATAACATGAAAATTAAGTTTTCTCCTTAAAATGGCTTTTAATGGAAAATTGATATTTTTAATTTAATTCTTAGTTTAAATACTGTTTTTATGATTAAAAACTTGTTTCGGTATGATTCAATATCTTTTTATATGGAATATGATTGAAAATTTCATTTTTTCTAAGCTTGAAATCAAGAAAGTTTATTAATGTCATATATTTGTAATCTCGTCTGTTTTATTTGAATTTGAGCTCGATTTGTCCATTTATTATTTTTGTATGATATATTATTGTCTTAATGTTTGATTTAACAAAAAAAAAGCACCGACAATCAAAGGTTTTTTGGTCTATTTTTCAGATTAGAATCGCAAAATTGACGAAAATCATAGTCGAGGAGCCGTTCTACTCCAAACGGCTAGGAAGTGAACCGTTTTGGCCCAAACGGCCTCAGGGCCAGCCGTTTGGTCCCAAATAACCAGAAGGCTTTATTTTTTGCTTTTGTTTTATTTCATCTTTTACTTGCAATTTCCTCAAGTTGAGTAGATCTCCAGTAGCAATTTGATCTGATTCTAACCCTGTTTTTAATGTTTTTGCAAGTAATCTCTTTCATTTTCTTGCTTGATTAGTTGTAGGTTGGTTTTAATAATCATTTATCCTTTCTTTTTTATTTATTTCATGGCTTTTGGGCTGCCAAGGAGCATACCCTATTTTATTTAATTCAGTTTGATTATGTTATTGATTTATTGATTACTATTGATTATTTTGGAAGCATTTTGAGTATAATATTATAATTGTATAAAAATGATTTTTTGATAAATAAAATATAAATGGAATTATATAACAATGCCAAACAGATCAATACAAAGTAAGAATGATCTTCCGATCTTGAACCCATGATCTCTCAAGCTTATATTTATTTATGGGAGGTTGAACTTACTAAAAATCTCATATTTTTGAATCAAATCTGGATCAGTGTCTTAGAACTCATCCAAGTGGCGACTTTTTACTTTCACCTTGTCTATGATGGGCCAGGCCATAAACGTGTCAAAATCATATTAAAAATTGAGTGCGAAACCTAATAAGCCGTTCACAATAAGGCGCGATGTGACTTGTCCATGAGGCATTGAGCTTGATTACTATTAGTAGTTTGGGCTTGGTAACCTTGATGATGTGAGGCATGCTGTCTAAAACATTTGGTTTTGTCTTAAGCTTAGTTGGAATGACCTATTTTAGTGTAGCTATTTTTAGTCCTCATTAATAATAATTAAAAAGTAATTGATTTTGATTTTCATATTCATTTAGCAAATTGAATTAAAATATACTTTATTGAGTGCAATCAATATAATTGCCATGTAATTTTAAATTTTTTTAAAGAATAGTTTTCTTTTTTAATTGGTTGATAATGTAAAACTATTTATTATATATTTACAATACAATGAAATTAAATTGTCTACCATCAAAATAATAAATCAAGTTAAATTATAGCAAAAAATGGAGTGAATTTGTAGGGTTAGGACTTGGGTAATCGAAAACTTACGAGGGTGTATTCAATTAAAATTTTTATAGATTTTTTTAATTGAATGACTTTTGTAGAGTTTATAGATTTTTAATAACTTATGTGGAGTTTATAAAATTATGAATGACTTTTAAAAACTTTATTTTAAAAAACTTTTATAGACATTGATAGACATTTATAGATATTAATAGACTTTCATTGATTTCTAATATCTATTTTATTAAGTAAGATTGTTAAATAATTAATTAATAAGATTGTTTTTTTTTTAGCTACAAAGAAAGGAAAATACCCAGGAAAACATAAGAACACTCAACTGCTATTAACTTCCATCTGCATAGAAACTCTAATTGGCCAGCTCACACATTCTTTGTCACTTTGCAAAATAGACAAAATCTCATTAGAATGATCATTCCAAATATTCACTCATCGAGCATGACTTTAAGCCATAGATATTAGAAAATTTATTGTTTGATTGCATTATCTGAATATGTGCTTATATATCACATTATAATAATTCTTAATATTATATAAAATATTATTGACATTAAAAAGTTCAAATAACAAAAATTAAAATGTGAGATTTGCAATAAAACAAATCTTTTATTGCAATTATAAAAAAATAAAGCTACATTAATAATTAAAAAAAAACACACTGCATATGATTAGTCAATTAAAAATAATTAATTTAAAATTTATATGATAATTCTATATAATTTTTTATGTATATAAATTACATATTCTATTTAAAAGAAGAAAAAAATAGAACATTTTAAACTTTTTAAAAATTATGTTTGTATAAACTATCTATAATGGTTAATTTAATTAATAATTAATTGTGTTTAGACACTCACCCGTTAACATATTCTTATCAATAGGTT
>CATKHJ010332997.1:0-10389 GCA_949750685.1 Vernicia montana | reverse complement strand
TTATTCTGTATATGTACTCATTGAGCTCTGTCTCACTCCTTAGTTATTATTTATTTTTCAGGACCGGTTATCAGGTCAGCAAGGTAAATTCCAAGTCCTAGCTTTCACTTGGGAGATTGCTCTGCTATTTTGAGTATATGGTATGAATGGTTATTCATAATTTTTCTCTAGAGCTCCAATGATTTTAAAAGTCTGTAATAATGAAGTTTAGATTATGGTATGCATGATGCATGATCTATTAATTGCTACAGTCCAAGCACTTAATTATATTTGAGCTGCAATGGAATTTAAATGGAAAATAGAGTTCAAAAGTAAACAGGATGGAAAATATTTTCAGTATCAATTTACTGATCACAAGTGTTTTTATGGCATGGGATTTATATAAGGGAAGTTTATGGTTCCGATTCTGGGGTAATGATAACTGTTAATTAAATGGAAGTTAATTAAGGTAATAAGGTGTTCTACGGGTTTAGGTGATCTTAAGTCTTCCTATTCCCTAGGACCGTTGCGGCTCGAAAGTCGGGTCGTGACAATATATATTTTTCATATTTTAATTAATTAATGCTAAGCTTTCTATATTAATTTATTAACTTTTAAATTGTTTATTACTACAGGAACGTGTTGATCAACTTTTGATACAAACGTCCCAACAATCTGAAGATGGAGAGAACGCCACTCCTTCATCTGACACACAAAGGCGAGTATATTTCGAGATAATTGGGGCACATCCGGGTGATCGGAGGGTATATGTGTGAAGCCTTACTCGAGCACCGGTCTAATCCGCTAAAGGGAATCAAAATGATCATTTTGGGTTTGAACTCACGATGAAGCCCTCGGGCTTGTTTTTTATTTGAAAGGTGCTTTTCGAGAGTCACCACCTTAATTTATTTTTATTTGGGGAAAATATAAGGTAAAATCTATTTTGACTCCAATTATTATCCGAAAGGAAAAAGTACACTAGCCTCGAAACCAAAGAGGATTCGGAGACTAGGTTTTCGGTTTATTTTAACAAAATAAGTTTGGCAATTTTAACATAAAAGTGATTTCAAAATAAATTTCATGAATAGTTTAAATGCATGAACAATTTATAAAATGCATGATCATTCCATCATTCCAAAATAAATAAAGCATAAAATAAATAAAAGGAAACCGAACTAGTGAAGAAGGTGACGGGGGAGAAGTTGATTTATTTTAATTAGATTCGATGCTTGAACCAAGCTTATCTGTGTATCTCTTTGAATGGAAATCAGAATCCACATAGTTCTTCCATCTTGCAAAGGGGGCTTTTTAGCCTAGCCTTTTATCATGTATCGATTGATTGAATTTGGGAAGGTTAGATTAATTAATTAACCTAATTGATTACCAAGTTGAATTAATTAATATTAATTATCTAGCAACCTAGGTGAGCCAATTTAATTAATTAATTAAAAAAGAATCCCAAGGAGGAAAATAGTAAAAAAAAATTGAAATAGGATAGGGATAGATAGTTACTTTGCGCTTATGCAGCTTGGGGATGTAGGGAGAATGAAGCGGGCGACCGAATCTAAGCTCCACCTCAAAATGAGCCTCGGACTGTGGCAGAACAAACGTTGGACGGTGGGATGAAACCCTTTTGGAATACTTTGCAAAGAAAGGAGCAATACAAAGCAGAAGAGCGGCAGGACAAAACCCTTTTGGCGTACGTTGTAAAGAAAAGAGAATTGCAATGCGAAAGAAAACAAAAAGAAAACCTTAGAACTCAGGGGCTCGCTCCTTGATGGACCAAGCTAAAGGACTGGTTTGTTTGATGCAACGAATTTTTAAGCTCACTAAAAGATGGAGAATGATGTATGGGAGATTTCTTATATATAGGATGAAGGTTGAGGGTGGAAATCTATCAATTTTCGATGCGGGACAAGTGAAAATGAAATTCCTCGATTTTGGTGTTGCACGCGGGCCTTGCGGCGCCATAGGTTCTTCCTGCGGTAGCTCGCAAGCTAGCCTTGTGGCACTGTAGAGTATACTTGCGGCAGCTGCAGGCCAATTCTGCGGTACCGCAGGATGAGTTTGCTGCAGCCCGCAGGCTAAGCTTGCGGTAGCTGCCTGCTTTATCTTGCTTTTTCGTCGCTCTTGGCTCCCAAAAGTTTGTTCTTCGAACCTAGGCTCTTATATGGTTTGTTTGCATGTTGGAAGGTGCAAATACAAGGGTTCACAATATGGTATCAATGGGAATGCTTCTCTGTACTTTTCTGGGCCTGATTCTCTATCAACAGCCACATTCAGCTCATCAATTGATCTAGAGTCCCTCTATACACAGATTAGGGTGGAGATGGAGTAGATATTTGAGGAGCGGCTTCAAAAGGAGAAGGAGGAGCAAATAAGGCAGTAGGACGAGCGAGAACGACAAATAATGGACCAGGTGCAAGAGTTAGTGAGTGATCTTTCGCATTGCACGCAAGATCAGGTCGTATCTGCTCTTCAATATTGATGATTTGTTCGATCAATCCCCACCCCCACCCCCAAAGTAGTATATTTTTCATAACATTTGAGAAACATTTTTTAGGTACTTGTCTTGCACATATCAAAGTTGCTATCTTTTTTTTTTCATTTGTTTCGCGAATAATTGATAATTTTAGTTTGCATATTTTTTTTTATAATAATGTACAATGTTTTTTTATTTTTAATTTTTTTACTAATTAACAAAATTATTATTATTTTATTATATATTAATTTTATTTAGTGATTATATATTTTAATATATTTGATGCATTTATATATGGCTGAAAAAATTATATAAATAATTTGCGACGCTTTAGCGACGCAAATACGATGTCCTTATAATTAGTGACACTTTATATGTGTCGCTAAAGTGCTACGACAATTTGGCTATCTCCAGAATTAGCGACGCTTTTGTACGGTGTCATTACAATTTTGGTACAACATAGTGATGCCAATTGGTTATCGCTATACATGGCGACGCCAAAAATGCGTCGCTAATTCTGCCGCTTATGACATCGTCTCTTTGATTTTGGTCAAAAAATTAGCGACGATTTTTTCACATTTAGCGATGCCACAATAGTCTCACTAAATTGAGACGCATATTTTGGCATTGCTAATTTTCGACACTCTATTTTCCAGCGTCACAATATTCGCTAAGCGACAAGCATTTTAGTGACGCAACTAAACCGTCGCTATAGGCATTTAGCGATGCCATATTGACGTAAACAACGTCGCTAATTCATCAGTTTCTTGTAGTGTATATATATATATATATATATATATATATAAAGAAAAATTTAAGTTTATATGAAATCACCTTATCAAAAATTAAATTTATGTAAAGTCATCTCATCAACTTTCTTTTACATTATTGTATTTTTATAAGATACAATTAAAATTTATATAAATCAATATATATAATATCTTTTTATTAATTTTCAACTGGCCAATATATAATAAACTTGATGCATATTTTTTTTACATTAATATTCAAAATTATCAAAAAGTAATATTTCACAATGACTAAGAAACTGATTTTTCTTTTTAATTTACAGTGAAAAGAGGTTGATTCGAAGTTGATATCCTACTCGAATTGAAATATGCACTTATTGATACACAAAGTTTTCAAGTACATCAAATCATTTATTCAAATCAAAATTAAATAATATTTGATGTGGTTTTTTGTCCCCTGGTTGAACGAGAGCATCTCGACCCTAAAATCACCCATCAACTTGGACCTAAGAAGCATCAGGTGCTAAGCTTGGGCTCTACAGGTACTAGACTTGCCCTGGTGAGAGAGAGGAAGTTAGGCCAAGATTAGGTGTGAATTTGTTGTAAGTGTGAGAGGTAGTTGGTCCTCGTGAGCATAGCTGAGTTGAGCCGAAGGTTTGGATAGCACCTTAGTCATTAGAAGGTGTTAGACCTTGTATTGATGAAAGGTGTTGGACCTTATTGTGTAGGAAAGTGTGATGGAAGGTGTTGCTAGACCTTGCTTGATGGAAGGACTAAAATTGGGCTTCTAAATTGGTGTTGGATTTTAGCCTGCATGGAAAAAATAAAGGGAAAGAAAATATTAGGAGGCAGCAACAAGCCTATGGCCTAGCGCAGCCCTCCGATGCTTAAATCAATGTGATTACATGTGCGGAGCTAAAGGCTCAGGAAAATAGTGGACTTAGAAACAATGCCATTGATTTCCTGAGTGAGAGAATTTGAGAGACACTTACTGTGACATTTTTTAGCTAGGAAAGAAGAACTTTGGGAGCTGAACTCCGGAGAGTGACTAGCTCATGAAGAAGAGGACAACCTCCTAGTAGATGATTGAGAGACTGCTCTTAAGGCAAGGCTTGGCTTACCTTGTCATTGTGTGTTTCTCAAGAGTCTTTCCTTGCCTTTAAAAGCTTTTTCTGAGTTGGAGAACTTTGGAAATTTATAAGGATCACAAAAATTAGTGACAAATTAAAATTTGTTGCTAATTAGCTATGAATTAGCGATATATTAGTATCAAAATCTTGTCTTCAAATTAGCGACAAAACTGTTTTGTTAGTAATATGTGGTGTGAAATTTTGGCACCCTAATTTAGCAAAAAAATCACGATAGAAATAAAAATATTTATTGCTATTATGTCGCAAGGAAAGGGAACAAATAGATTTGACAATTGTGCCAAATAGCAACAGATTAGCAATATATTAGTTTTCGCGGTAAAGGAAAAAAATTGGCACCCAAACTTAGATATTGATTAAAAATTAGCAACAAATTTCAAAATATGTCACTAATTAGCTACAGATTTAGCGACCAACCAGTTTTGTTGCTAAAAGAAAAAAAATTGGCACCAAAATTTAGAGACAAATTCAAAATTAGCGATGAATTCATGACAGATTTAAAATCTATAGTCAATTGATGTGCACGTGTCATTAATTATGTTTTAGTGATGGAAACAAATCTGTCCCTAATCTTTAAGTTTAAAAACACGAAATACTTCCTTTTTTTTTCTTCTTTTTTTCTCTATCCAGCTATTCATTATTGTCTATTAAGATATTTTACTACCCTAAACTCAATTTTTTATTTTTATTTTAATTTTTTTCTCTTCTTATTTTTTATTTTATTGATGTTGATTTTTCTTTGTTGTTGCATTTTAATTTTATTTTCTTTTTTCATTTTTTGAGATTTGTTAGATGGTAAAGGAAGAAAAGACAAAGGAGATGGATGGTGAAGACGAAGATGAGTTTTGATATTTGGTATTTTTTTAAATGTATTTTCTTTTCTTTTAATTTCTCGTCATCTTTTATATTCTATTGATGCTATTTTTTCCTTTATTCTTGTATTTTTTTTTTCATTCTTTTTGAGATTTTTTGGATGGTAAAGGAAAAAGAGACAAAAGGAGATAGATAATGGTGAAGATGAAGATGAAAATGAAGAAGGGCTTTTTTTTTAAATGAAATGATGGGAAGAGTTTTCAAAGATGCACCCGAACGTCCAAGCTAGGCTGACACCTTCATGGCATCAGGCATCATAAAACTATCCCCACCTTTTATTAAAATAAGAAAAGTAAAAGCTTACAAACCTTGAGCGAATCTGCTCACAAAAACTAAAATAATCAATTAATGAGGAAAATGGTAATTGGGCATACCATACTGTCATGATCAACTAAATAATAACAAAATGGGGGAGGGATAACTCCACCAACTTGAAGATCCAAAATCAATTGCCTTTGAAGTAAGAGCATCAGCAACTGCATTCGCTTCATGGTAGACATGAGTAATAACAAAGGCCATGTGGCTAATATAATTTAAGCACTCCCTCCATTGAGCACGCCATTGCCAAGGGACATCTAAGGACTTTGATTGTATAGAATTCACATTGTAGGTAAAGTCACTTTCTAGCCAAAGTGATTGCCAAGCAACATTCCAAACATACGTGATGCCATGAATAACCGTAGCTAACTCAGCTTCATAAGCGTAACAAATATCTAAAGGGATAGAATAGCAACAATGTACAATTCCTCTGAAAGTACGAAACACTCCTCTCGCACCTGCATTTCCTAGGGCTCCATGAGCAGCCCCATTTGTGTTTAGCTTTAATCAATTCGGAGCTGGGGGAATCTAAAAGACCTCCTGAATTCTTGTTGTCATTCGAGGATTAGAAGCAACATTTAAAGTGCGCAAAAGGTGCCAATCAGACAAAGAATTATTGAAGTTGCCAATCTTAAAGACCTTTACTTTCTTCATGAACTTCCAAACCAAACGAAGGGTGAGAGAGATATTGGGAGTTGTATCCCAAAAAGCACAATCATTTTTGGCTTTCCAAAGGGCCCAAAAACTAAAACTATACTAGTAATCCAAAAGGGTTGGACTTGCGAACTAAACAAGTTATCCCTTCCCGACTAAAATAACTCTAAAACTGAGCCATCACGGATGAAATCCAAAGAGTTGTTCCAAAGTGCACCATACAGCTTTAGAGAAGGGGCACTGAACGAATACATGATTAATTATTTCCAAAGATTGGTTACATAACTTACATGCTTACATCACAGTTGCTCCCCTCTTTTGTAGAGCCAAATTTGTTGGAAGCTTCGCATGAAACAAACGCCAGCACAAAAAAGATCTTGATGGCAGAATAAAAGGCTTCCAAATGGCTTTATTCCAGCTTGATAATGGAGCAAAACCCTTTAAATAAGCTAAAACCAATTTTGAAGTAACAGAGCCATAGTGAGAGCCAGTCCAAATCAGCTGAGTCATAGTGCCAAACAAATAATTATTGATATCAGTAGCAACTGAGGGGAATGAGTCGGGAAATGAGGAGGGAAGATGCCACTCGCCATTATAGAAAAAATACCAATTGATGCTTTCAACTTCTTTCACAAAGTCCATAGGATTTCTAATTTATCTGTAATAAAATAACCCAACCAGTTTGCATTCTAAAAATTCACTGAGGAAGATGTAGAAACAATCCAAAAATATTTTGAGTATAGTGAATTATAACAGCCCTTGACAAAATTTCAAATCGTGGAGCTAAAAAAAGAAGTCCGTGGAGCACCCCAGGCAAGCTTGTAAATGTCACGACCCGTTTTTGAGCCATGACTGTCCTAGAGTATAAGGAGACATAAGGTCACCTAAACCCGTAGAACCCCTTACTACTTATTATTAGCTGCCATTACTTACCAAGTTATCATTACCCCAAATCGAAACCATAATTACCATTTATAACTCATCCAATAATATATCAATCATTATGAATCTATTAACCACTTATTTAATATTCTCTATATACTTTACTTTTGAACTCCATTTTCCATTATTTACACAGTTCATTAAATCTTACTTATGTGCTTGGACTGTAACATCACAGTATTATACCATACATCATGCATACGATATACTAATTATATCATTATTACAAACTTTATAATCAATGGAGCTCTAGAGTAAACTTTCAAATAAACATTCATACCATAAACTAAATAGCAGAGCAATTCCCAAGTGAAAGTTAGAACTTGGAATTTTACCTTGCTGGCCTATCAACCGGTCCTGAAAATAAATAATAACTAAGGAGTGAGACAGAGCTCAGTGAGTACATAATATAAAATAATCAATATTGAACAAATAGTAATAGTTCCTTTTTAAACAACAACGATGTTAATCAAAATTATTCTTTATGAAACAATTTTCATATTTAGCAATAATATATCTTTTAGCAGAAATTATTCACTTTCTTGGAAACGATTTGTTTCCCCCATAATCAAACGAGTGGCGGCTTACACCTTGCTCACTCTCACATGCCTAGTCACACGTATAACTGATCGAGTCATACGTACTTGGATCATTAAACCTTTTCCAGCTAAGGTTCGGATAATCTTACCCTATCCGCAGGTTCTATTACCATTGTACACAAAGTCTGATGTATTGCCCCACATCAGAGGGGTATTCTGCTTATCATGTAATCATTATAACAATATATCATTTCTATCCATGAATTGATTCAATGGATAACATGTCAATAACAATTTAATTCCCATTATTGGTCATATTTAAAAAGACCAAAACAATAAAGGCTCATTTGGCCAAATGTCAGAAAGAATAAATTACTCAATTTGGCTCAATAATCAATAAATAAATAATGCTTGCCAAAGAGTTGCAATGCATTTCAAACAAGAATTGATTGAGCATAAAAGCTCATATTCAAGTCACAAAACAAATAATACTATTTGTACTCACCTCGAAACTCCTTAGCTCTTAATATAAATAAACGCCGACTAAAAACGAGACTCCTCGGTTTCTCGGATAATATCCTTTCTTTTAAATTCTACAACATATTACATAAATCGAATATTAATTTCTATCCTTTTAACCTTAATATCATACCTTACTTTTCCCTTCCTTAACTATAAACAAATATTACACATTTCAAATTATATAATTAATCATTAAATCAAACATTATTTACATATTTGTCAATTAATCAAATGAAGGAATTTAATTCCTTTCCTTTTTCAATTCCTTAATTAAAATTCATTTCCCACACATGAACCAAAGAAAATATATTTTTTATTAATTCATGATATTAATTTATACCTTAAAAATCAAAATCCCTAAATATACCAATTCCATCAATTTGGGAAAAATCATTTCTATTGACCCAAATTCCAAATTGATCTTGAAATCATTAAATTACTTCATAAAGAAACTTAATTAACTAATCAATTTCAATTAATTCAAGTTAAATCCCAAAATTCCTAATTTACTCCATAAACCCTAGAATTTGGGAAAAATATCAATTTCATAATTAACCCTTAAATTGAACATAGATTCATCTAATTAACATTTCAATAACTCATATTCATCATTCAATTGAAATTAAATCACTTCAATTCTCATAAATCCCTATTTTTCCATAATAAGGTGATTTTGGGAAAAACCTATAATTTCACATCCAACCTTAAATTGATCCTAGAATTATGAAATTAACATCATATTAATCATATAGTATCAAACAAACATCAAAAATACTCATCAAATCATATACTTCTCTTATTTCATCAATTATGCATCCAAAAATTTAAGTTTTGTATAAAATCACCATAATTCAATTTGACACTTCTAAACTACTTTTACACACCCTAAATGATCTTAGATATCATTAAAATTAATTTTGAACACTTCCTCCCCATAAAACTAGAAGAGGCCGAATCATAGAGGAAATTTCCTTCAAATGGTTTTTCATGCTTTACATGCTTATTTCACTTATAAATCTTTCAATTCCAAGCTTTAATTTGTATAATCCACCAGAAGATATATAATATAAGTCCCCCTTGATATTCCATAATTTAATCAAACCATAGAAATGAAAATAAAAAGAAATAACTTCAACCAAACACTAAATCCATATCAATAACCATAAAAGAATCAAAAAGCACTAATTCTTTACCTTAGGCAATTAAATTGCTAACTTTGGAACTATGAACAAGTTGATAGCTTTTTGGTGTTTGGGAGAATTTTGGATTTCCTTTTTCCTCTTTGATGGGCACGGCAACAAGTGAAAGGAAGAGAAATTTTTTTGGCTTATATGATATTCACTTGAATGGTGGTGATTTCAACTTCAAAAAAAATCAAATGGCTATGATGGAATCAAGTTAGATGGCCATGATTTGATTAACATTAATGGTCTTGATGTTCCTTAGGTGTTAGGGTGACTATGCACATATTGATGGTGAATAAAATAAAAGAATGAATGTAGTCTTGATACGGAGAAGAGAAGAGTTCTAATAGCTTTAGTAAGTTGACTTTTAGTCAGCTTTGGAGTCTTATATGACAAATTCAACTTTCCCACCATCTCCTCTCGTTATCATCTTTTCTTAACTTAGTAAAAATTAAATTCTAAAAATTAATACTCAATTGGGCCAGCCATGCTAAGGTTTTGGGCTTTGAAATCCCAAAAGCCCACTTACAAGCCCAATCGAGCAACTTCCGATTTGTAAAATTTTTCGTAACTTTCTTACGTTCCTTTTTCATTAGTATATTAATTTCCACTTTTCCATATCATCATATACTCTATAACCAATGATATATTACTCCTTTCAATTTAATTAAACACATAAAAATACATACAAACAATAAAATACCCAATCCGAGCATTTAACATACATTACATACAAAGTTCCATTATGTTCCCATTATCAATTCTATAATGCACTATCTATAGAAATTATATAATCTATATCATTTCATAACTCTTCTGGGCTATGGAAAATCTCAGGTATTACAGTAAAGAAGAGAGGTGTTCATGTAATACCCGAGATTCCCATAGCCCATTTGAGCTATGAAATGATATAGAATATATGTATTCTATAGATGGTACAATATAGATACCATAATGGGAATGAATTAAGGCAATTGTTCGTATTGTGTGTTTATTGCT
>CATKHJ010332768.1:0-11511 GCA_949750685.1 Vernicia montana | reverse complement strand
TTGGACTGTTATTTTACTTCCCTATCTTTTCCTTATATATACATTCATCATTATTAGTATACATACAACTTTAAGGAGAGATAGTGAATAGAAATGGCAGAATCCTCAACACGCAGATTCAAAACTATTTGTGTCTTTTGTAGTCCAAAATTTGGTAAGAATGAAGAGTACTGGAAGGTAGCCAATGAACTTGGTCGAATTTTAGCTGAACGAAAAATTGATTTGGTGTTTGGGGGAGGTAGTTTAGGGTTAAGGGGTTGTGTCTCAAGTTCTGCATATATTGGAGGTAGCAAAGCCCTAGGTATAATTCTAAAGGCTTTGGCTAAAAGTAAACATATCACCGGTGGGACTATAGGTAATAAGTTACAGATCATGAGCATGTACGAACGAATGGCATACATACATCACAATGCTGATGCTTTTATCGCATTGCCTGGTGGTCTAGAAACATTTGAAGATATCTTCAACATTGCGTCTTGGGCCCAACTAAATCTTCATAAAAAGCCATTGGGATTACTTAATGTTAACGATTTTTATGATGGTTTGTTGTCTTTTCTTGATCATGCTGTGGAACAGGGTTTTATGACACAAGCAAGTAGATGCATCCTAGTCTCTGCGTTAACTACTAATCAATTGATTGACCAACTGCAAAACTTTGTACCCGAACTTGATCCATTGATGGCGCAGATGGTCTGGCACCCTAGGGACAGTAGCAGCAAGAAGCGTGTACTAGATCTAAATCTCCGGTTGTAACTTTCTTAACTCTTATGATTTTATTTACAATAATTTTTTTTTCTTTTTTTTTTCTCTTTATGTTGCTTTAAAAACATTAGATCAAGCGAAGTCCTTTACTCTTTACTTATTTATTATAGACATTGGGGACAATGTCTCAAATAGGTTAGGGAGGAGATAATTGTCATTTAAAAAAAAAAAATTAGTTGTCTCAAAGTTTAAGGTCCGAATCATTAAATGTAAGATGACTGAGTAAATAGTTACTTTTATACTCTTGATACGCATCTTTAATTTCTTTGATTTTCTTTTCTATTTTCAAAAAAAAAAAAAAAAGTTTTGTTGTCTCAAAAAATTTAAGGTCCGAATCATTAAAAGTAAGATGGCTGAGTAAAGAGTTACTTTTGTACTCTTGATACGCATCTTTAATTTCTTTGATTTTCCATCTTTAATTTATGTGATTAAAAAAAAAAGTATCTAAAATTTTTAGGATTTTGAGTCTAGCTCTAGGTTTTTAAGAATACTTTCAGCTGCTGTGATGAGAATTGAGCTTTAATGTCATGATTTTGATTGATAATGACTATTATTTTGAATCTTGATGTTATTTTTTGGTTAATACATATCTATGATGATTATACTCAATATTTATTTTTTGCACAATAGCCATGTTATTCGGTACAGAGACAAGCATGCTAGAACAAGTGTGTTCTTTTACCCTTATTGTGATGATCATTTTGATTTTGACATGAAGGAATTAAATATTAGAATTCCTCTTGAGATTTTTCGAGGCGAACAACTGATTAGGTATCACTTGTGAAATGATTAAGGCACTAGGATTTTTTACTGTTGTCCCAAATATGGCAATCCTGGAGGGGGGGTGAATAGGATTACAAACAATTCTAATGCAAATAACAACCTATATACAATAAGTTACAATTTTAAATTAAATATCACAAAGGAATAGAGATAGAGAAAGCTTAGCCAAGATATATAGTGGTTCGGAGCACAATTTCCTCTCCTACGTCCACTTCTCCCAAATTAAACCAATTTGGGGTTCAACTAATCAACTGGGATTACATCCAAAGCTTTACAAGCTTAGTTCTTCGGGATTTCGCCCTTTACAATAGATTTCACGGGATTTCACCCAAATCACTCACACTACAATAATTTTTGTGTTTAGAGTCTCACAAGACTATGATACAAGCTAGAGAAATGATTATAATTAATAGCACTAGCTTTGGATTAAGAACACACAAGAATAATAACAAGAATTTGTTGGTGTTCAAAAACAGAGTATAATGATCAAGAAAGCTCTTTGATGTATATAGCAATTGATTTTCAATTTGGCAAGTAATCTTCTTTCTTTTGAACCTTCTTGTATTCATAGGAATGTTTGAATATAACTGTTGGGCACGGATCCAAAAGAAATCTGCTCTAGATTGACTTTCTTGATCTTCCCTCCAACTTCCAACGGCTATTCTTTTTATGATCTGTGCGACTTGAACGTGCGTTCAACCTTCTTGAACCGGCGGTGCAAAAGCTTGAAGGCTCGTTCAAATGTTCTCTATGTAAATTGTAGTTTGTGAACCTTCTATGATGAACGTGCGTTCATATATTGGAACGTTCGTTCAACTTCATGAACGTGCATTCAGAATCTTGAAGGCTCGTTCAAAAGCTCTATGTGTGATTTGCTTCTTCTTATGCACATGCATGAACGTGCGTTCACCTTTTTGAACGTGCGTTTAGAATCTTAAAGGCGCGTTCAAAAGCTCTCTGTGTGATTTGCTCTTCTTATGCACATACATGAACGTGCGTTCACCTTATTGAACGTGTGTTCAAACCCTGAAAAAGCTTTTTACATACTTTGATTAATGTTAAACAATTCTTGATGAACATATAAGTATAATATGAATATATCAAGAAAGTTTTCATCAATTTTACTAGGTTTTGTAAATCAAAATACCCAATTGGTCAACATGAGATAGTCAAAGGAAGTTGATCACCGATAAGATCACCGGCCGAAGAAGGAGGTGGAATTATAGTATCTTCATCCTCATTCGAATAGATCTCCTCCAGGAAGTCAAAGTCTTACTCAGGATATTTGATTCAGATAGCAGACAAAACATTTTTCTGATAAGAAAGGAACTTGTTTGCCATCGTCTCCTCATACTTCTCCTATGCAAGCTTCTCATTCTCTGCTTCCTCTTTAAGCTGGCGAACCTCTTGCTGGCTCACATCAAGTTTAGAGCGCAATGAAGAGATTCGCCCCACAAGTTCGACCTCCATATTTGTATTTTTTGCTTCCATATCTTTGTACTTATTTTTCTCCATATCAAGAGAAGTCTGGAGCTGGGCGACCTTCGAAGTATGATCATTCTCCAATTTCTCCTTAAGGCGAGCCCACTTCGACCTCAGTTCATCTTTTGAGTGCGCATCCGCTGGTGAAGCTCAAAAATGACATTCGCAGTCTACAAAAAAAAAAAAAGAATGAGCAAAATTCATAACTGGACGTTCAAAACAGAGAAAACTAAGGCAAAGATAAACAACTACTTACCTCAAAAAGGTAACCATAGGCCGATCCAACTAGCTGAGCATTTGTAAACTTAGCCATATGCTCACCATCTGCTGAGAGATGGATCGCCTGCATAATGTAAATGGCCATAGAAGGGTCACAGATAGAAGCTTCTTCACCGTATTTATCTTCAACAAACTTGGCGAACATTGTCAGTTCGTCAAGACTGATCTCCTCCACAGTCAGGTATAGTCGCTTCATAGATCGCCAGAAGGAACCTTCAGGAAGATCCCTCTTCAAAGCACCAATAGAAGGAGAAGGGACTAGAAGATCGACGGTTGGGATAGTCGTCGCAGGAGGAGGGAGAGGAGGAAGAGTAGTCTTTTCCACTAGAGTACTCTTCTCCGCCGATAAAGATTTGTCTACCGAAGCAAACTTGTCAAGCTTCTTCTCCTTCATCCGCTGAGCCAAAGATTTCATCTCTAAAAAAAAATAAAAATAAAAAATGAAAACAAGATCAGTACAAAAATATCTAAAACATAAAAAAAAAATAAAAAAAAAGAAGGGGGATACAGCAGAGAAATCGGTAGACAGATGAATACCAGCAGATGGATGGGCAGAAACTTTAGATTGGGATCTCTTCTTAGGGATAAAAGAATCCCCAAAGAAATGATCATAAATGAGATCAGTACAAGATAGAGATCACTTTGAAAAAACTTCTATGTGTTTCTCCTCCTCAGAAGATAGAGATCAGAGACCACCAGGAGGAGACATCCTTAGGCTAACTACCCAAGTGTTGGGAAAATCGCCCCATCCTTGCTCATGAGAAATAATGAAAATTTTATGCTTCCAGTTTTTAAGAGATGAAGGTAGGATAAAAATTTTCCTATCACTTTGAAGATTGAAACGGTCGAAACCTTTTCTGGCCACAAGGCGATACAGCTCCCTCACCTCCCTACAGGTAATTTTGAGGGACCAACTAGCACAGCGATAGCTGGACAAACATTAACAGATTCGGGCACACTCACATATTTGGGGGGTGGGTGTATATATACAATATCAACCCGAGGAGAAGATGGTCGTTCTGACTATCCTCAAGGTGACTCATTTTAAAATTAAATAAAAAAAGTGACAAAGACAAGAGAAAATGGTACTTACTGATAAAAAAGCAGGATAGAAATGGCGAACTGAGTGGATCAAAGAAACCACTAGAAAACTCGAAGAAATCTCCAGAAAGAGAGAAATATTGAGAAAAAGTTCTTCAAAAATGCAAAGAAATGATGAAGAAGAAAATTATAAAGCGGCGGCAAAGGTAAAAAAATTAAAATAAAAAAATAAAACCCTACTTATATGACGTTATGCAGAAACCGAAGGGTTTAGGAAACCATTCCAGTATGACACGTGGCATAAAAGCATATGTACGTCTCTCTTTTTGAAAAACAGAGTTATTGTGAAATGACATAAACGACGCCATAAATGAAGGCGTTAGGAGTCGAACCGTCAACCAAAGATTCACCCTTATTAAACAGATCGCCTCTATGACTAGATCCGAGTCTTTAACTCAAAAAATGGTAGGGGGACATGTGTTACATACCGATATAAGTTGATCGCCCTAGGCGAGCTGACAGTCCACTTCCTACTCTAACTTAGATTTCATCTCCGCATACAATACTAAAAAAGAACAATCCGACTCTAAAGTGGATTCTACACTTTGGGAATTCCACTGTAAATAGTGGCATTCTCTCCATTAAAAAGGTAACACAATTCTAAACACTTCTCAGTAATTAAAGCTTATCAATCTCTATTTTTCTGACTTAAGCAACGGAGTGGTTCCCCAAGTACATCGCATGAACCCTCTAACTTGTTGTTTTGCAGGAACGGAAGATCGCCTACACGTGTGCTAGAAGATCAGAATATTTTCTGAGCACATCAGCTCTGTTTCTCGAATATTGGCTCTCACTGTGCTTATTGGTGTTGCAGCCATTGGCTCTAAGGTTTCACCTGATCTAGTCCCTGAGACATGAGAAGCTGCACTACTTTCTCCAATGGCTATGTAATTGCTCAAGGGAAAATGGTTTATGAATTTGGTTGATTGGTCAAGAATTTATGAGTATTTACTTTTTCCTCTGAAAATTTCTTCAATGGTTATGTAATTGCTCTGCAATTCCCAACTCAATCTGTCTCATTAAAAACTCATACGTGGAGGGGGAAGAAGAGAAATGGCGTTATGGATAATAAAAGAAGAAAAAGCGTTTTTTTGGAAAACATAAAAATAAAAAAAAATAAAAATAAAAAGAGTATAAAAATAAAAATCCTATCATCAAAATTTAAGAAAAGAGAAGTGGGAGTAAAATTGTAAATAAAAAAAAAAAAAGTATATGGTGTAATTTTCTCAATAATAAATCGATGGGAAAAGGAAAAAAAAAGGGACATGGATATTTACTTTATTTTAAATTATATTGCATTCTCAAAAGAAAAAAATATATATATATTATATAATATATTTTTTCAAGGCCCATTAAGACATTACCGTGGAAAGTTGGGAAATTTATTGGCAAATGGAATTAATTTTCTTTTGGGTTTTGGGCTTGGTTTGAAGTGAGCCTATTTTTCATTGAGAAATTTGGCAGGTCAGTTTCCCATTTACAAATATTGTTAGTATTTTTATAATTATATAAATAACTGAACTTGTGTGATAATAAAATTCAGTTCGTATATGGATTTTCATATTAACAACTAAATAAATTTAAATTGGTTAAATTTTTTAGGAAATTACCCCATGTACTCTTTTTTAATTTTTAATTATAATTTTACTCCCACTTTTATTTTTTTTTTTATATTTTTACCCTTTCTCATTTATTTTTATACTCTCTTTTTACTTTTTATTTAAAAAAATATACTTTTTGCATTTTGTAGCTCTTGTTTTTTTTGTTGTTGATAATGGCAATCAAATTTGATTGGATTTAATGGTTCATTTTCATTAATTATTATTATTACTATTAATTAAATCATTTTAGTCTTTGTATTGTTTTAATCTCATAAAAAATGAGTTTATCTCATTTTTTTCATATGTTTATATTATTTTTATTACTGCAAAAATTTAGCTAGAAACAAAAATTCAAATTTCTAGTGAAGTAATTAATAAAATAGACTATTTCAATAATGATTATCTGAAATGATTGAACAATCATTTGAAATTTGTCATGTATATTTTTAATATTTTTACGCTTGAAACTCAAATTTAAATATAATATCATTTCAAATAATTGACCATCCAAACAAACTAATTTCATTATTTATTGCAAGATGAAATAAAATGACTAAATTTTATTTCATTCTAATACAACTTTACCAGACTTTTATAAATTGAAAAATCAATTATATAGTCCAAATTCATCACCAATTTATTACTTTTTATTATTTATAATATTATATTATATACATGTGTTTTATTTATTGAATTTTTTTTTCATTCTAATGGAAGATCAAGTTGATTATAAATAAATTAACTCAAGACTTGACTTATAAACAGTTCAAACATTGAATTTAAAATTTTAATAACTAAAATATTTTTTTATTTTAGCAATAATTGTCGTTTGCTGAATAATTTTATTTTATTATATTATTATCAAAATAAAATAAAATAAAATAAAATAAAATAAAATAAAATAATTAATTATTATTATTATTAATATTATTTATTTTTAATTACATTTATTAATTATTGTTTTAGAAAAAAATCCATTAATTATTTTTTATATACCACACGTAGTTAATTAATTTAACTAATTTTTAATTAAATTAATTAATTAAATTAATATGTATATATTAAAGTAGTTGGAGATATTAAAAGTATATCAATTTATGGTATACGTATACCAATTTATGGTATTATCTTTTTAATTTTTTCATATTTCCAATTTGTATAAATATAAAATAGTTGCAGATACCAAAATTCTACTAAAAGTATACCAATTTATGGTATACGTATACCATTTACTGTTATTTTATCTTTTTTAATTTTTTCATATTTTCAATCTGTATAAATATAAAGTAGTTGCAGATACCAAAAATCCACTAAAAGTATACCAATTTATAGTATACGTATACCATTTACTATTACTTTATCTTTTTATTTTTTTTTATATTTCTAATCTGTATAAATATTAAGTAGTTGCAAATATCAAATATATACGTAACGTATACTATATTTTCGTAAACATATACCATTTACTATTTATTTATTTTTTTTAAGTGTGCTAATGCACTTCTTGACATTATTTTCAATTTATCAAAATATTTGTAAATGGCAAAAATATTGACTACATCAATCAATTAAAATGTATAAAAATGAACAATTTTTTTTCTTATTATTAATTTTTTTTTACCATTGTTAGTTTCTATTTTTTTTTTGTATTTTTCACTTAAATTAGTTTTCATTTATTAAAATATATATGATTATTAAGAGCTTATTTCATAAAATAAAAAAAATAATTAATTTTATAATAATATTAAGAAGAAATTTAGAATTGTTGAGATTTAAAAAAAAATAATATTATTAGGTTGTCATTCCAAGAAAACTCACATCACATATATGATATAAAAGTCAATAAGAGTATTTTTGTAATAAAAAGTAGTTTAATATATATATTTTTAATTTTTTTTAAAGTATTTTTATAATATATATATATATATTTTTTATGTATTTGTGTAAAAAACCCTAAATTTTTCTATTTAAATAATAAATGGATTAGTACAATATTATTCAGCAGCATTAATAAAAAATTAAAATTGACCCTACTTGTTAATGATTATTTTTGTTACTTTAAAAGATAAAAAAATAAATAAAGGACCTTGACATGGACATTTGTTACTCATGCCTTCAGTAGACTAACTCAGACTTCAGGCTTCAATAGGAAAATCAGCTTACCAATTTTTTTCTATTTCAATTTATGAAGTGTGGGAGTGGAGTTTGGCTAGAGTTAGCTTATGCTTTAAAATAATGCGCTGAAGTTGCACTCTTGGTTCAGTTTAGCTAACTCTACAGCCACATATCAAGGGCCAATTGCCAACATAAAAAGAAATACCTAGCTTGTAATACCATAATCTAAAGGAAGTGTATAGTGTCATGTGTTGTGGTGTCCCTCTCACATGGAGGGACTCAACCACAATTTTAAGATTAAATAAAAAAAAAACAGAACAGAAAAGAAAAGTCAGCACCGAAAGAAGCAAGACAATTGCTGACCTTAAGCAAGTCAATTTCAAATTGGCTTGCTGCATGAATTTACCTATAAATAGGTAAATTTATGTAAGGAGAACTATGAATGTATAGAGAGCCAGAAAAAAGTTTTCTTTGAAGAAAAAGAGAGAGCTTGAGAAAACTTTTCTCTGAAGAAAAAGAGAGAGCCAGAGAAAACTTTTCTCTGAAGAAATAGAGAGAGCCAGAGAAAAGTTTTCTCTGAAGAAAAAGAGAGAGTGAGAGATAGTTGCAAGTGTGAGCAACGAGAGCAATTCAAAGAAGTTCTCTGAAGAATAAAAATATTGTGAAAGTATTTTTATTATTTTTAGGAAATAATTCCTAAAAAGGGAAGTGACAAAATAGTGAGAAAAATACTTTGGGGTATTTTTGGAAAGCACTATGAGTATTACTATTTTAGGTTTATCTCATTTTTGTTTTATTGCCTATAGATTTAATCTAGAGAAGACTTTTTTGTATTTACTATTTGTAATAGTTGAAATTTTATTCGGAATTTGTCCTGTGGACGTAGCCCAAAATTAAGGGTGAACCACGTTAAAATTGCTAGTGTTATTTTTATTGATTTATTATTCCCGTATTTTTCTAGTAATTTATTCCACTGCGCCTAACAAGTGGTATCAGAGCTACTTAGTAATCCCATTAATATTCTTAGTATACTCTGTGGTTGCAGTATAGACTGATCTTTCACATCAGAAAATATTTTATTGGGACTGAGGCAGAACTGTTGTCCCGGGCAGTGTCATATTTTGAGAAAAGAAATATACTGCACGGAAGAGAAAAATACGACGATTTTTTGGTGCAATCTGTTTCAAAAACGGGTGTAACAATAAAAAATTAGTAAATAGTAACCACACAAAATTTTTTTTGCATGTTTCTATTACAGTAACATGAAACAAATAGTAACGTACAGTAGCAAAGAACTGTAGTAGGGTACAATACTATTTAAGGTTACTGTTCATACGTTACTGTTCATGAGTATTATTCATCAAATAGTTTTTTCTGCAGACTACAAGTAATGGAGGCAAAGACAAGCAAAATGATAAACTTAAATAACACAAATTACCACATATGGAGAAACAAGATGAAGGATCTCCTATTTGTGACGAAATTGTATTTACCGGTATTTACTACAACTAAACCCGACGACAAATCAGAATGAATAATGTGTTGGATCTGATACATTCAGATTTGTGGGGATCAATGTCAAAGTCAATTGGTGGTGCTTAGTACTTTGTGACTTTCATTGATGATCATTCAAGAAAGACTTGGGTATACACCTTGAAGACGAAAGATTAGGTGTTAGACGTTTTCAAGCAATTGCATGCCTCAGTTGAGAGACAGGCTGGGAAAAAATTGAAGTGCATCTGGACAGAAAATGGTGGAGAGTATACTGGACCATTTGATGCTTATTGTAAAAAGCATGGTATTCAGCATCAAACAACACCTTCAAAAACTTCGCAGTTGAATGACTTAGCTGAGAGAATGAACAGAACTTTGATGGAGAGAGTCAAATGTTTACTCTCACATGCAAAGTTACCTAAGATCTTTTGGGATGAAGCTCTACAAACAGTTGTATATGTGTTAAATCGCTCACCCTGTGTCCCTCTTAAGTAAAATATTCCGGAGAAAGCTTGGTCAGGAAATGATGTTTCCTATGATCATTTGCAGGTATTTGGCTGCAAAGCCTTTGTGCATATTCCTAAAGATGAGAGATCCAAACTTGATGCTAAGACATGATAGTGTATATTTATTAGCTATGGTTAAGATCAATTTGGCTATAGATTTTATGATCCGGTCCAGAAGAAACTTGTCAGGAGCCGTGATGTTGTATTTATTGAAACTATTTTCTTTCCCTGTTAGATTTTAATCTCTATTATGTGGGCTTACATATTTAATATAACAATTATATTGACGGACTATTTTATAAGTGGGCTTGATTTAAGTGATTCATTTATGTAAAGCCTATAGACTTCAGGAATTGGTATGGGGTTAATGGGTGAATACCCATTCCTGACCCATATAGACTTAATGGGATCCTAATAGGTCAGTATTTAAAGAGTTCTAGGTTATGGTCCACAATACGTCAAATTATTCAGCCGCTTTCTATTCTCTCCCCATCAGAGACAGAGAGTTGAGAAACTTAAGGAATTAGATATTTGATTGAGGAAGGTCACACCTGCAATCTAAGCACTCATTCTTCATTTATTCCACAAAGGTTCGACTGCTATAATGGATACATGTATTTATATCTAAATCTCCTTAGTAACCCTAACATGATACATTTGGGGCATTAAAGTAATAAAGATTTATATGATTCTAACAAGTGGTATCAGAGCCCATATCATGTTAGGTTATTAGGATTAAAGAATTGTTTTGTTTGATCCATGATAATTATATGGCTTGTTAAGGATTTGAAAATTTAAGATTTACGGTACTGCAATTTTATATTTGCGGGTCATAATGGATTCAAATATATACATATATATGCTACATAATTGTTTATTCTTATGATTTTGCGTGGGTAGTTATATATGTATCTTGGATCGATTAACATATATATGTATTGTTTCTCAATTTTTTTTAATGGCCATCATATATAATATATGTATATTATATTTGTATATATGGATTTCTGTGTTGCAATCTAAGCACTTTTAATGGCCATAATCGATTACAAAATTTATATATATACATATTGATTTGCGTGTTCTATGGACATTAATTAGTTTAATGAAACAAGTTTTGAAATCGATGGAACATTAAACTAATATAGTATCCCAATTCGATTATATATATATAAAGCCCAATTCGATTTAATATAGTATCCATTGTAATATATATATATATACTGTATAAATCGAATTGGGCTTTATATATATATATATAATCGAATTGGGATACTATACATATATATATTAAATTTCGAAAGGCCAAAGTGGAGAAGGCCATTAAAATTGTTCCAATTAAGCAAACAAGTCAAAGAACTGACATATATACATATATAATATACATA
>CATKHJ010332610.1:0-16621 GCA_949750685.1 Vernicia montana | reverse complement strand
CATTTAAAAGATGAAGAAGAATCACCTGTTGATTTTCGGACAAGCCTAGAAACAGTAAGGGAATCTTCACCCTCACTGTAATCCAAAACATTAAAAAGGGTTTTCTTACTAAGAAACCTTTTTCGGTTGCTTGATAAAAAGGGTTCACCCTAGTTTGATCCAGTGCACTATACTCGTCTGTCACCAAAATGAATGAACTTGAAAAAATATTGGAACATCCTCGTAGAAGGACAAAGTCCCAAGGCCTTACAGACGATCTCAAATTGGTGCAAGTCTTGAATAGAGTTCAGGGAAAGCATCATAGGGTTGATGCAGAAGTAGTTGAAGCATTCAACCAAAAATGGGGATGGAGGAAATCTTAGACCCTTCTCTATTTGATGATAAAAGAAGATATAATGATTGTTATCCTTAAGAATCTTTATAGTATTTGAGACATCAGGATTTACATATATCCTATAATAAGATTTGGGAAAATCTACTGTAAATTTCTCCTGGTCTTTCAGATTCTCAACAAACCCACTTAAATCTGAATTCTTCAAAGTATAAACAACATCTCCCTAATATTTATACCATGTAATATATAGACTGTTATCTAGTATAAGAATGATATTATCGATGATTTTTATTTTATTTATTTATAAAATGGTCTTACCTATTTCATTAGGAATTGAGAGCACTGAAATTGTCTTTAGAATGATTAAAATGATTGAATTATTAATCCTAAAATAGTAAGGATTAATATATATATATATATTAATAAAGGAATATTTTGTAATTGATTCATTGTTTAGAAATTAGAAGTAATAGGGAAAATTATACGGTGGACCAGTGTTATAAGAATGATGGGCTTATTATCATCAAAGGCCATGGGCATTACAAGTGTCAAGTGTGGCAAGTGGTCCAGCCTAGGGATTTTTTTTTCTTCAGTATTATTTATTTATTATATAATGTAAAATATTATTAATTATTTTTCCTTTAAGAATATATATTACAAAAAATCTAATTTATTTATTTTAATAATATATAGAAAAACTTACACCATATGTGTCTCAACTTTTTAAAATTTATTATTTTTGTGTATGAATATTTTTATTTGTCAAACGAATTTCTTAATTTTTATATAATTATTTTTAACCGTTTTCTAATTACTGAAGTGTTGATTTGTAATTTTCATTTCTTTTAATTTTTAACTCTTCAGCTCTATTTAAAATCTTATTTTAATATTTAATAACCTATAAATTTTTCTTATTATCTTTTTCTTAATTTTAGATATTTTAGAGTTGCAAATCAATATTCCGGTGATCGAAAAACGGTTAAAAATATTTACATGAAATTATTTTTAAAAGTTGAAAAATTGATTATTCCAAAAAAATTATTCATATACTACTATACCATATTTTAAATTCATATATATATATATATATATATATATATTCGATTCAAAAATATTAAAAAATATAAAAAAAAAATGGAAGGTACGTTATTATGTGTATAGATATTATAAAAATCCAATTAGTACTAAAAGGAGTTGCCATTTATAGTCAAGCCGATGATGAAAGTGCAGACAAACTTCCCAACACCAAGGAGGATTCTTCTTGGTGATGAAGAGTCAAGTCATGATCTGATTTTAATTTTAAGGATTGCTTCTTCTGCTGCTTCTACACTGTCTATCTATATTAGGTGAAATTCGACTTATCTTCATTCCTTTTTGCTAATTTATTTATTTATTTTGGATTACACCCAAAAAGTAATAATAATAAGACATATATGTCCGGTTATAACTTTCGTTAGTGGTGGCCCATGACTAAAACAGCAACAAAACTCTGGAAAATTACTCTTTTTTTTTTTTTAACAATAATATATATACATACACGAATTAAAAATAAGACGTACTCATTCATAAAATCATGATAATTTTACAAAAGCGTTTAATAATTATTATTACTAGTTTGGACTTTCACTATACGAGAATTTTATTTATTTTTTAAAAATTTATTATAAATGGATCAGCTGAAAATATATATATTTATATAAATTTTAATTTAATTAAAACCTATAAATATACAATTTTATGGAAAGAAAAATAATAAGATGGATTCATATAATATAAACTTAATTTTTGATATAATTACTTAATACAAGATAAAAAAAAATTTAAATAACTTTTAAGTCCAACTTATATATATATATATATATATATATATATATATATATATAATCATTGGATAAATTAAGAATTTAATGATGCAATAATTTACTCATACAAAAATTTTGAGTATATAAGGGATCCATTTTTGGTACTTAATTTGATTTATAAAAACCTCATACCACAAGGTAAAATTTCAAAATTTTAATCACAATTAAAGAAAAGCATAGCGAGTACAAATCTAAATATATGGATGATAATTAAATTATTACTTAAATTAATTAATTCAATAAAATCTGAACTAAATTCAAGTTAACATATTTTACAAATTAACTCATTTAAAATAAATGAATATTTTATAATTTTTAATTAGCATATAAAAAATATTTAAGATTTCAAATTTTTTAAAAATAAAAATAAAAGTTAGTCCCCCATGTCCGCCGTGGATCCGCTTTCTTGGAAACAGACCACGTATTTGACTATTTTGATCCGGCAATAGAAACTGCAATTCTCTTAGTAAAAAGTAGGCAGAAGGGGTAGTATATAATCAAAAACATTACGAATTTTTGTATCCATCTACTAATTAGTTGATCATAGCCGTTGATTAAAAATAAATATTAATCAGAGAGAAATATGTGGTGAGATGATGAAAAAAATAGAGTTGACTTGAAGGGATGTAAGTTGACGTCAAAGTCTTTACATCATGCAAGCCTAGGTCACTACGTTTGTCTTGTGTATTACCAAGCTATTTCCTTTATCATTCCTAGAAAGTTCTGATTAATATTTTTTTAGTAACTATTTGCCAAACTTTATTATCATTTATATATACCATTCTCATTTTCCAAAAACCCTAACCGCAACTTCCTTTCATTATCTTCATCATTTACTTTCATCTACCTATCTTAAAATAATGGCTGCCAAACGTTTTCTTGATGAATCGAATTCGGACCCAAATCAACCTTCTGAGAAACGAATAAGAACTAGACCTTCTTTTGCTTCGTATGTGTTTCAATTTACTTTTCTTGATCTTTTTCAATATTTCTTTGATTCTTGAAAACTTGTTTTATTTTCTTAAATTTCTTGGAATTTCTTTAAACTTTTCTTTTGAATTTCTCTTTTGGTACTGTCCAAAGTTTCTTTCTTTCTTTTTTTTTTTGAAAAGAAAAAAAAAAAAGAAAGAAGGAGATCAACAAGATTATTGCACTAGTGAGTATTAAATTAAATAAAGTCTCATTTTCTTTCTAATTTCTTTGTGTTTATAGAGTTATTGGAGAAGCAGTTATGGTCAATTCCTTGCAAAACTTCTGTTTGGCTTTGGAACCAATGCTTAGAAGAGTGGTAAGTTATTGTATTTTGCTTATATAATTTAGTGTATGTTTGTTTGATTTATTAATCTTATTTTCTTCTTACATTAGCATATATATATATATATATGCATAATTAAACTATGTATATCTTTTACTTAAACCCTAAAACAAGAAACATATTAATATAAGAATTAGTAAATATAAAATCAAGTTGATCTTAATCAAAAGTTATTGTTTATCTTATATGACTATTAGGTGAATGAAGAGTTGGAGAATAGCCTAAAACGATGTTCATCACGCAGTTTCACTCGCTCTCCTTCATTGCGAATCAAAGCACCAGAGCCTTCCCCATCAAGCTTACAACTATGCTTTAGGCAAAAACTTTCTCTCCCAATATTTACAGGAAGCAAAATCTTTGGCATAGATACCACCTCCCTTCAAATTTACCTAGCAAACAAAATAGGTGATCAAATGGTTCCTACTTCTCTCCCTCACCCAATTAAAGTAGAAATCGTCGTTCTTGATGGCGATTTCCCTTCCGATGATCGAAATACTTGGACTAGTGAAGAATTTGATAACAAAATATTAAAAGAGAGACTAGGAAAAAGGCCTTTGCTTGCAGGAGATTGCTTGATACTCACATTAAGAGATGGAATTGCACCAATTGGTGAAATTGAGTTCACCGATAATTCGAGCTGGATTAGGAGCAGGAAGTTTAGGCTTGGTGCAAGAGTAGTTCAAAGTGCCTCTCATGGTGTTCAGATTCGTGAAGCTATGACTGAAGCTTTTGTTGTCAGGGATCACCGTGGAGAATGTAAGTTTCTTCTACCTAATTACTTGAAAATATATGAATTATTAAGGTTTGCAACACATGCTAGCTAGCTATTTATATTACTCTCTAATTAGTCTAATAAATCATTCCATTTATGTTTAAATAATTAACTATATTGTAACGTCTATAGATCTTATTACAAACTTTTACATATTTTATACTTGCATATTACTGAATACATCTTGCTATATAAAGATATTATGCGAATAGACATACATAAAATCTCACACTTTGCACCATAAAATCTCAAACTTGCACTAATGAAAATTTCATACTTCTGGATTTATGTTAAAATAGTATATAAAAAATGTAGATTATTTTTAATTATTTCTGATATTTCTCTAAAGAATAGCTTCCAACTAGTCATGACTTAGTCATTTTGGAGAGATTTTCATATCAGATAACGTATTTTTTTCTTTGCTTAGTTAATATTAATTAGAGTTTCATATTTGGTTTATGGTAGGCATGTAATATTATATCAATTCAATAATAATCATCAAATGGCTGCATATACATTCCCATAAGCTAGTTTTGGTCATTATCAAATTATATATTTAATTTGCTTCTTTAATTAAAAATTAGTCCTTCTGTTTAATTAATTTGGGTTGTTAATAAACTAATTAGCTATATATAATGTATAATCTTCTTAATTATCTCTGCGCTAATGATGGATATGGCTAAATATAATAGAGAATCTAAGTCTTGAGTCAAACCTTTTGTAGTGATGACCAAAACAAATTTATTATTAATTCTTTGCTACAAATTGGAAATAAAAATTTGGGAGAATCTATAAGTGAGTTGCTAGTTGCTGACCTTTTCAATTGTTTATGTTCATCTACTTGATCAACTTGATCACATTGCTAGCTAGAAATTAGCTGATAATATATACACAAACACTACCTTAATTTTATTGATATGAATCCGACGATAATTATTATATTTTTTATACATTAAAAAATTTTAAAAATAAAAGAAATTCTTAAAATTTTAATCTTAATTTCCTACACTATAAAATTTGGTACTCAATTGAAATAATTAGGATTAACACTCATCTCACTAGTTTGATACCTCATTATCATAATGTTCAATTCACTAATCTTGTGAATTAAAGTTGTCATGCTTAAATATTAGTGATTTTTTGCTAGGAAGGGACCATTTTTATTAATTACTTTCTAGCCTTTTGAAAGAAAACAAAAAGATTGGACTGTAATTTAATGTTAATTAAGGGTAGCCTTCATTGTTACATCATTGAAATTAATAGGATACATCCTTTTCAAGTTTTCAGTCAGCAAAAAGATAAAGTTTATTTGCAACCATTACATTATAAATTGTCAATTACATAGGTTTCATAAATAAAACAAGAATAGGTGTCCTCTATTGAATACAACCTCAGAACCATTACTAATAATCATTTTGAACATCTGATTTAAGGAAATATTCTACTTTAATTATAATTTAATTACAGTCAATGGTCATAGGTAAAATATTATTGCATTTATATAGATACTTATATCACTAGTTAATATCATGATTTTGTCATGATATATTAATTAAGCTTGAATTGATATATATATTTTTTATCCATTCTAGTCAAATTCCAATTTATTCAATTACGATGAGATAAATTAATTTACAATAAAATTAGTTTGTTTTGCAAAAAATAATGTCTCAATATTAAAAGAAATTTCTAAAAATTTAATTTTTTTTATTTAATAATAATATTAAAATATTAAATTTATAAAACTATAAACATGTTTAAATTTATAAAAATTTATTATTTTTATATTTTATTTTAAAACTATAAACATGTTTAAAATTTTATATTTTTAAATTTTATTATTAAATATGAAAAAAAAATACATAAAAATAATAAATTATAGTGGTCGCTGATTATCGATGGTTACCGATAGTGACTATCAGTGATCGGTAAATTAATAAGTGTATATTTATATATTTTTCTTTCATCATAATGAGTTTATCAAAATTTAAAAAATGACTTCTCATTTGAAAAGAAAAAGTCATTTTTCTTGAAAAGTAATTTTTTATTAAGTAGAAAAATATTTTTCGTTAACTAATTTTTTAAAGCATTTTAAATATAAAAAAAAAAAAGCGAAAAATATTTTTCATGAAACAAATGGAGCATAAGATTATCATTGATGCAATTGATAATGACTTAAAGCAACAATTTTTCCTAATTATAATATTTTAATTGAAGTAGCTAGTAGTGATGTATTTAATTAATTATGGTTTACAAATGTAGTGTACAAGAAACATCACCCACCAATGTTGGAAGATGAAGTATGGCGTCTTGAGAAGATTGGGAAAGATGGAGCCTTTCATAAAAAGCTAGCTGCTCATGGCATTCGCACTGTGCAAGATTTCTTGAAGTCGTCTACTGTCGACTCACAAAAGCTTAGGAGGGTAAGAAAGTTAATTAATGCCCATTTTTCATTTCTTGTTAATAATACATTATATATTTTATACCCTTTTGAATATTCAACATGTAGAGTTTATTTGTGTTATTGACTTAGTAAATAATTCAGTGATGACATATTTGTTGGTCTTATAATGCAGAAAATTATCAGTGATAATGTTCATTTTATAATGCAGAAAGTTAACGTCTATCGATAAAAAAAAAATTAATAATTTATTTGTATTTTGCATGTTTTCAACAGATTTTAGGTCCAGGAATGTCTGATAAAATATGGGAAGTAACAATGAAGCATGCAAGGAAATGTGAGATGGGAAACAAACATTATATTTTTCAAGGACAGAATTGTACTGTTACATTGAACCCTATAGGTCAAGTTGTCAGTGCCATTATTAATGGGCAACCCTATTCTACTAGAGATCTTCCAAGCATTAATAGGGTATGTAATCTCAAATTAATTACTCCATACAACACAAATTTCATAGTCTTTAGTTCTTGTTTGTTCATTCATTCATTAATTTTGCAATTTTTTCAGAGCTACATTGCAAATTTAGTGACACAAGCACATGCGAATTGGAATTCATTACAAGAGATTGTTGGAGTATCAAATGATATCCCTTTGCTGACACAAGGTAGGTAATTAAATTAATTTAATTCTCTTGACAACTTATATGTATGGAATCATATGCAATTAATTATTAAACTTTCTTAATTGTACTATTATTGAAATAATTAATTGATTGATAGTTAATTACTTGAAAATTGATAGGTGAGCAAGTGGATCAATACCCTAATCACCATCAATATCATCAGGCCATGGTAAAACCAATTCACCAAATTGGTTATTCAACTGATAAATACATGATAGAGATGGATCAGAACCAACCTAACACTAATGCAAATCTCCTGGGATACAACAACAATTGGCATCATGGTGCGCCGGTTAGTTCCAGCATCCATTATAGCATCTCCGAGTCATCGTCCGACGGCGAATTGACACCTAAGTCCTACTCCTACATGATTGGAAACTGATAGTAGATCAAGAATTAAAGGAAATGTAAATAGAAAATGGAAGTTAGAACTACGTACTCAAGTGGCATTAGGCTAACAATCTAATGAGATTGAATGTCTCTGCTCTAAAGTAGGAAATTAGAGGTCAAAAACTTTGTGCTTCTTTGTTTTTTTATAATTTCCAATGCAAGAAAAAAAAAATAAAAGAAAAAGGGAAGAAAAAGATGTTTGGATGTGTGTATATTCAATCCTTTTGGCAATACTTAAAGAGTTTGCTAATAACATATCATATCCACTTCTTCATCATATATAAAATAAAAGAATACTTTTCTTCTGGTTCAACATTTATTTTTTGAGTAGTTTTTCTTTAAGCATGTTTACTTTAATTGCATTATATTATATGCAGTTGCGGAGCCAAGAATTTTGTTCAATGGAATCACTAATTAGTACTAAATAATAATAATATATTCAAAATTAAAATGGCAAAATTACAACCGCGTACAAAATGAAATTGTTAATTGTTATGCCTAAAATTACCCTAATAAATCTAGGCTTAGGCAATTATTCGCAAGTAAATGAGGTTGCTGCAGTAATATGTAAGACACTCTGAGATTGTCTCTCAAAGAAAACTGTGTAAGAGTTGTGTGAATATATCAAACAAAACAAATATAAAAATAAAAACACACCTAAACACTCTAATCAATTTGGAATGAGAAATATTAAAAAGGAATTAAATTAAAACTAAAACAATAAAACAATGAATTAAATGTTCTAAGCAGCAATTGAAAAAGGACCCACAGTTCAAAATTCACCAATTAATAACTATGCTAGGACAACTGACTAACTAAATTAATTTGTCACAAAGAATAATTAATGAAGCTAAGGTTCAAATCTATTAACTTTTGTATTCACAAATTTTATTCCTAATTAATATTTACCAAATTAATTATTAATTAATTAAGTATTATATTTCTAATTCATACTTAATTTCCTTTTAAACTAGATCCAGTATTAAATTAATTTCTCAATCTAATTCAATACCTAGGGTTAAAAAATTATTGGACAAATAACTAAAAAACACAATATTATAAGATAAAAGAATTAAACAAATAATTCATGTCAACTATCCTGACATAATTAATTTATTAATTTCATCATTGCTCTATATTTAGCTCATAATTAATTTAACAATCATCAACTCAATTAATATATTAATCTCAATTAATATCATCATACTTAATTTAAGAACAATAATAAAATTGAATTAAATTAAAAATTGAAATATGATTAGAGATACAATACTTTTAAGTTAATGAATCTCCACCCTTGAAAACAATCCTTAAAGAAAATTAATTATAAACTAAAAGAAAACCTTCAAATTCACCAACCTCTTGAATTGAAATCGAAATTAATATAAAAAAAAATGTAAAGTTCGTTAATTGTCCACGTACAGAGCAGATGAAAATCAAAAGCAAAAGAAAAGAAAATTGGACTTCAAAGTGAACTGTACTCCAATCCTTCTCTCTGCCCCGCCTTTTTTTTTTTTTTTTTTTTTTTTTTCATCTGATGGCTATATATATATATATATATATATCAAATAAGACACATGACAGCCCATGTTTCAAAATGACATGGGCGTGTCATGTTTCAAGCCCATTAGCCTTTTTATTATTTTATTATTTTTATATAATATATATATTTTTTCTTTTGAGAGCTCTTGCTTCCCATTGAAATGTCTATTGATTTTTATTTCGATCCATTTCTTTTATTTTGCTTGCAAATTGTATGATTTTTAAGTGAAACTTACATCATTCTCACCACCACATAAACTAACAAAATAAAAATAAAATAAACAATAAATCAACTGAATTAAATTAAAATGAAAACAAATTAACTAATTAAAATTAACACAAAAATAAACACAACATTAATTTAATTTGGAGATTTTTTTTTATTTGTTTGTCTTGTTTTCCTTTATTGGATAAGTAAATTTCACATCACAATCAAACCTTTTTAATTTTTATCTAGGTAATAATAAAAAATTAAATTTTAAAATTTATGGATTGTTTTAGTTACTATACAAAACTCTTTCAAACTCTCTGGACCTATTTAGTTGAAGAAAATTATTCAAATTTTATAGAAAATTTTTCAAATAAAAACAGAAAATATAATTTTGTATTTACTTTGATCATTTTATAAAATTTTCATCAGAAAATTATTTTTACTGTTTTCATTATTTTAAAAGAAAATTAGAAAAAAAAATTTAAAATATTTTCTAAAATATTTTTTATTAATTTTTTAAAGTAAAAGTACTATTATCTCATCACCACCTCTATCATTATTACCACCGTCACCGCCACCGCCACCACTATCACTACCATCATTGTTGTTAAATAAATAAATTATTCATATTTTGAAATTGAAAATAGTTTTTAAATCATAGCAAATAAATATGTTTTCTACTCATTTTTTAATTTTTTTTAAAAATAGGAACAGATTTTTTTTTTTTTAACTAAACAAACCCTCTACTTTTTAGTTTTGTCTTTTTCTTTTTGAAAGGGAGAAAAGTAAAAACTAACTAATAGAAAGAGTTATTAATAAATTTAGGGGATCACATTCTGAAATTAAGTGAAATCACTAAAAAAAAATATACATAACTTGTAAGAGTTTTTAATTTTTTAATGATGTCACGTGAACCCATTTTGATACACCTCCTGTGCCCCTGATTATATGATAAGATGTCAATTGAGTTTTTATTAGAACTGTGTCATAGTGAAAATGATAAAGGGTAAGTGGCTAATTAATCTAAGTCATTTTAGTAATAATTAATTCATTAGACCAAAAAATCTAATTATTATTTGTATAGTACTCTCTACCTATTATTCATGAGTCACCTCCTTCTTTCTTATTCAAAATTTAATAGTTTTATTTAATTGTTTATTAAAATAATTTTTCATGTATATATAATTAAAAAATGCAATCAATTGCATTTAAAAAATATAATATCTTTTTACTTAAGTTAGAAAAAAAAGAAAAAAAAAAAAAGAAAGAAACGAATTTAGGCCTATTTTCAAATATACACCTACTTCTAAACTAAATTTGTAAGTGATGGAGAATATTTTTTGATTGAATTTTCTTGGACTTCTTAATTAATATATCAATTTGACATTTAGTGTAAAATAAATCATTACTATTGTAAATCGGTTTATTAGCTCAGTATATCAAAGACAATAAGAAGATATATAAAACAATAAAGTAAAGAGAAAGAGAGAGAGAAAATATGTAGAGAGTAAAAGGGGCTGCAAACTCTTATTAGTAGATTAATTCTAACTTCCCTTATATAAATAAATAGTTAAAGTTTAGTGTATATAATATTACTGAAATAATCCTATATTGTAATCTCTCTAAAATATATACTCAATGATGTTTAAATAATATCCACATATAATAATTATCTATAATATTCCCCCTTAGATATTACTTGCGCCATGAATATACCTCGTTAAAAACCTTGCTAAAAAACCCAGTGGGAAAAAATATAGCTAAGGAAAAGAGTACAATTCATGCGTTATTCTATCATTGCACAGATTGCCTCATTAAAACCTTTGGTCAAGAAAACTCTATGGGACAAAAACTTGACTAAGGAAAAAGAGTACAATCTTATATTGATTCACTCCCCCTAATGAGGACAACATTTTAACATGGCACATATCAATCAATAAAACAAGTCATTTAAATATGACTTTAAATGAGGATTTAGTAAATAAGTCTGTTATGTTGTCACTCGAGCGAATTTGGTGGATATCTATTTCATCACTCTTCTGGAGTTTATGCGTATTAAATAATTTGGGTGAAATATATTTAATTTGGTCACTCTTAATACATCCACTTTTAGTTTGTGCAATGCATATTGCATTATTTTCAAACAATATAATGAGAGTATCTTTATTGAGATACTTTAGGACCATAAATTTTTTTTATAAATTGCAGTATCATCATAAGTAAACACATATTTAGTTTAAGATCTATCCTTATATGGATTAGATAAATAACCAACATCTGTATGTAGACCAATGTCAAATATGAATTATATAAAAATATAACAAAATCAATACTGACTCGAAGATAACACAATAAATTTTTTACACCACTTCCCATATCTTTTGATAGGTGCAGAGCTATACCTAACTAGGAGTTTTTCTTGCAAATGCATATCAGGATTGATGCAATTTGCAAGATATATTAATACTCTTATAGCACTCAAATATGGTACTTCATGACTAAATGGCTCTTTGTTATATTCTTATGTCTAAAATGGTCTTTATTCACTTCCAGTGAGCGGATACTATTAATGTGTTTAAGGGAAAGAATTTATCTATGCAAAATTGTTTAAGTACTTTTTCCACATAAGTAGACTGATGTATTAGGACTCATTTGGAGATAAATAATCGATCTGCAGACCGATACAAAATTTTGTTTCTCTTAAATTCATCTCAAACTCACTTTTCAAGAGTTTGTTAGGAGTCTCATTTAGATCATCAACATATACTGCAATAATAACATAACCATTTTGTGGTCTTTATGAATACAAATAGACATAGTGTATTATTCACATATCCTTCTTTCAATAAGGATTTAATAAAATCATTATACCACATACGTCCATATTGCTTTAATCCATACAAGGATCTATGCAATTCAATATAATTCATGTTACATGTTTGATGTGCATTTATTTTTATTATCTTTAGTCCTTCTGGAACTTTCATATAAATATCATTTTCATAAGGCGCATATCAAGCATTTCTTTAATTGCCATATTAATTAAATATTGGAAAGTGATCATATCCATAACAAGAGAATAAATTTTCACATAGTTAATACCAGGTCTCTGCGAAAAACCCTGGCAACTAGCCTCGCTTTATATCTTACCACTTTATTATTCTCATTACGCTTTCGGACAAACACCTATTTATACACAATTGGTTTCATATTTTGGGGAGTCAGCATAATAAGTCCGAATATCATGCGTTTAAATAGCGAGTCTAGCTCGGCCTGAATTGCCTTTTTCTATGATGGCCAGTCATGTCTATGCTGACATTCATATTCATAGGTTCTGGATCCAGATTTTCTCTTGAGGTAGAAAGAACTACTGTTGAGGCAAATTCATCGTCGACGATAAATGAATTTCTATCAAATATTTATCCTGTATCACAAAATTAATTGAGATATCGTAATTTTCATTCATATGATCATAACTCCATGAGCCATATTTGGAAAATCTAATTGTTCCATTGTCTCAGTCTATGTCTCATAATTGGCTATAGCTCTTTGACTAAGATCTTTCTCTTCAGGAGATTTTCTTAGTGACGCTGCTTTTATTTTTCATAGATTTTTATCTATAGTTTCAATTTACTGTCCACGCTTCTGGTGTGTGTCAAGTTCGATTGATTTTATATTTTCAATAGGAATTACAACCCTTGCTGGGGTATTAGCAGTTGGAATATGAGATTTTGTCACTTTTTTAGCATTTATAAATACATCTGGCAGTTGAGTTGCAATTTGTTGTAACTATATTGTTTTGAGTTGCAATTTATTGCAACTATATTGTTTTCTGAACTTCTAGTTTATTTTAACTTGTAAAAGATTAAAGTTGTATAAATTATTTTCCTTCCAGGAAATTTCTCGACATTATTTAGCACTAATATGTGCTTTTCTCTCCCCCTAATGTCGTGAAATGTGCCTCATTAAATAAATTTCAAGTCTTCTCTGTGGACTCATTTTCACACATTGAAGTGATATTATTAGTACATACATGGCACAACAAAAACTCGCATATGTGAAATATTAGGCTCATATCTATACATAAGTTGTAAAGGGAGAGTATATATGATATGCATAATGACATGTCATATCAAACTTTCAAGATTTTATTATTGAACTACAGGTTCAATGTTTGAACAAATTACTCATTCAGGAAGTCTACAGATTAAGCTGAGTTGTGTCATTTATATGAATTATTTCTCTTCCAGAGCTCTTATTATCTACCAAAAGTACCTCACTTTTAAGTTTTAACTTTTGGTTAAACTCAACAAGATGTTTCACCCATATCCATTATTCATGTGGTTATCTATAACATTCACTTCAGAGATTGTTGTTGTATCAGTGGGTCTAGCTTGATGATTTCTCATTAGCAATTTGTTCTTTTCAGCCACTAGAAGACAATCAATAAGTTCAGAATATTTATAAATTTTGCTCTCTATACTGCTACTGTAGGAGTATGTTAGAGGCATAAAAACAATATATATCTTCTATAACATATTATATTTTGTAATTTTATCACCACTCAATTTCAACTGTGAAGTGATTGTAAACATGTCTGAATTGTATTTTAAAGAGAATAATATCATAATTAAATCAGTCTTCTAAAAGTTTATAGACAATTTATTTAGTTTTTCAAGAACGTAGAATATCAGTTCTTTAACAAATTAAAATACTAATGTACCATAAATTTAGGATACTTAGTTTTTCAGGAATTTAGAATCAATTTTTCAGAAATTTTATATTTTATTTATTTAGTTCTTCAAGAACTATTGATAATACTAGTTTTTCAGGAACTGTATTAATTTATTTAATTCTATAGGAACACAAATTTTTCATAAATTACAGATGATACTAGTTCTTCAGGAACTAGAATTTAAAATACAAATTTTTCAGAAACTATCTTTACTTAATTAAAATTAAAAAAAAAAAAAAAAAGTTGCTCGAAGTACCTTGCTTGAAAGCTTTCACGTAGAAATTTGAAAGTCAGCCTGTTTTGTTTTGCCTAATGAACATAATTACCTATTTCGGTTTGTGTCCATTGCTTGTCTTAAAAAAGTCCACTAGCAGCTCCCTCGTACCATGCGTATATATAATCCATTTATTATTATGAAAAGTCATATCCATGCATTACAAAAGTATAAGAACTAAATATTAATATGAAAAAGTCAAAAAGTCTAATAATAAAAAGTCATTGGCAGTCATCGAAGCTATTATTTTAGTATTGGTTGGTTTTGGTTGCTTTAAGCATTACAAGAACAAGAAACAGAGTAGAAAATATAAAGAAAAGCACGGTCATCGAAGCTATTATTTTAGTATTGGTTGGTTTTGGTTGCTTCAATCATTACAAGATCAAGAAATAGAGTAGAAGGGATATAGAAGTTGGTTCGAATAATCCAACTATAGATCCAGATTCATCTATGGTAGAATCGCAAGACAACAAATTCAAAAGAGAATAATTTTCGTGCTAACGTGTTGTAAATCGGTTTATTAGCTTCAAATTCTTATTATTAGATTAACTCTAACTTCCCTTATATAGAGGTATAGTTAGAGTTTAGTGCATATAACATTACTGAAATAACTCTATACTATAATCTTTCTAAAATATATACTAAAAAATATTTAAGTAGTATCCACATATAATAATTATTTATAACAGATTTAGGTTTTTTTTTATTATTAATTTTATCGATCCCTTGATAAAAATAATAACTATAATATAATAATAATAATAATAATAATAACTATATAATACTTGATAAAATTTAAAATTTTAATTGAAAAATCTCAAATTTCATTAAAAATTGAAATCATTAAATAGTTTTTTTTAAATAATTATTTACATTTAAAATTTGAATTAAAAAAAATGATAATACTTGCAATTAAGCTATTCTTATGATATATTGATATTTAATTATTAAAAAATGTTTTTTTGATAAAAATTATTAAACAATGTTGTACAAATAAAAAATGCAAAGCCTAGGTATTTTCTTGCACCGTTTATGTAAAAATTTGCGGTTTTATGCGTTTTTTACAACGCAAATTTAGTAGACTAGCAGAGTGAATCCTATTGCAATTGGGAAGCAGCAAGCAGGTAGTAATCCAAATCAAAGCAGGACAATTGTAATCTCCCATAAACACTCATTATTGCGTTGCTTTGCAACCTACATTATCAATTTCTCTACTTCGCTCTTTCACCTCTCTTTTCTCTTTTCGCCTAGTAGCTAGTGTCGTTTCAGATTTTGCAATAAGCAAGCACAGCCATGGCAGCCACGAAGGAGCTCCAATATCTTAAATTGAGGCAGAGGCTCAAAGAAGAAATCAGAAAGAAGATGCAAAATAAGGAAAATGTCTCTGTTCTCTCCTTATTCCCAGATGAAATTAAGAAGTATGGATCGTTCTTTGGTCTAAATCAGCCTGTTCTTGCTCAAAGAGTAGTTGAAGAAGGCAAAGCTTTGTTACAAAACTTAGGATACTCTGCTCCAACCGCCAAAGGATTCAATAAGAGTGAGGTAACGAATGAACTAGTAGCAAAAGTTCAAAGACTCAAGGAATCAAGGGATTATTCCTTTTTGCTATCTGATGGAGCAACAGAGCCAATGCCAGTTCCAGAGAAATCCCAATTGCATTCTAAACCAAATTCCACCAATAAACCCAAATTGGCTTCAATTGCTTCAAGTAAGCATTCAAAATCGCTTGTTGCCTATGTGGGAAACAGGGCACCTGCATCAGGTTCAAAGATGCAATCTTTTGCTGCTAAAAAACAGAACTTGGAACAGAAAAACACATTAAAAGGACCAAATAAGCCTAAAATGATGCCAAAACAGTCAGTGCCAAAGCAAAATTCATCACATTCCTCATTGCAATATTGCCGCCAAACCAAGAAAAGAAACCTTGATGTTTACAATGAGAGTGAGGATGAAGATGATTATGATGAGGGGCAAATGGCTCTCAGCATTATTAGAAGAATGTTTAATACAAAAAGGTTTATTGGTCGTGATGATGCTGATATTGATATGGAGACAAACTTCCAGGAAATCAATAAAGAAGAGAAAAGAAGCGAAAGACTTGCA
>CATKHJ010332558.1:0-12024 GCA_949750685.1 Vernicia montana | reverse complement strand
TTTGGTTTCTTAAGAGAGTGTTCTCTTATTTATTGATTCTTGCTTGAATCAAGGTTTATACAATTAAAGCTAATTACTTTGTGAGTATCTTATTCTAAGGTTCTCTTTCACGAGTTGATATTGTATCACCAAGACTATATTCCAAGGTTCTCTATTACGAGTTGGATTTGGGTCGCAGACTTAGCATCGAATTTGATTTGGCTTTTCAAAGAGTCGCTTCTAAGCGTAAAGGTATTGGGTCTCAAGACAGGTGATTGGGGTTCGTATCAGATAGAGAAAACTATAATAAGTTAAGAGTTTGTTGGCTAGGGAAACTACGGAGCATAAGATTCCTTCTCGTCATTGTTTTGTCTGTTTTTGGTATAGATTTGCATATCATTATGCTATGAGTCTAAATTTCTCCTTTCATTTTATAGTCATGCTATGCCTCCACGACGTGTATGAGAATGAGGATGAGGTCATCCAAAGCGAGTTACTTCACTTGATGAGGGTTCAGTTGATCGAGCGAGGAATAATAAGGACCCTTTACCTTTCGTTGATGTAGCCTCTATAACTCAAATATTGGATCAACTTCAAAGGAGCTATGAGTTATTGGCTAAGTTTGCGACCTAGCAGAGACAACAAGTTATGCCACAAGTAGAAGAAGTCCCCTTTGAGAAATTTTTTAAGTTCAAGCCTTCAAAGTATAAGGGTGAAGAGGATCCTACTGATTTTCTTGAGGAGATAGAGGATAAAGTACAAATCTTGAGGATTCCTGATAGAAGGGCATTGAGTTTGCTAGCCAATTGATGAAGAGTGATGCAAGGGATTAATTCAAAAGAAGTGTGGCAGTTTTGCTTTGGAATGACGAGGATATTACTTGGGAGCAATTTAAGGAAATGGTGATCAAGGAATTTCTCCTAAAGAGTATAAGAGAGGCTAGAGTTATGGAATTTGAGAGGTTGGTACAGAATTCAAATATGTCTGTATCCAAGTATGCGAAGAGATTTAGCCAATTGAATAAGTTTGCCCTAGCCCTTGTTCCTAACAAAGCTGCAAGGATTCAACACTTTTGAAGAGGATTGAGTACACCTTTGTTTAAAGTGTTAGTTGCCCATGAGTTTACTTCCTTCTCTAAGTTAGTAGATAAGGCGAGACTAATTGAGAATAGATAGATGGAAGAGAAGGCAGTTAAGGAACAGAAGAAGAGGGCGAGGATAGGAAACTCATTCGAACTAAGTAGATATGACAATGCAATAAAGAGTATGAATACCTCATACATCTCCACAGGTTAATCTTCGAGGACAGACATGGAGGTCCCAAGCTAGGCCAAATCCTTCTAGAGTCATTCCTTAGACGAGCTTTGGTATAGATAATTCAGTACCATCGAGAACTTTAACTCCTCAATGCCCTATTTGTGGGAAATGGCATAAAGGACAGTGTTATAAGAAGATAGGTGTTTGTCTTAGATGTGGACAGCCAGGTCACTTTGTGAAAGACTGCTTGCGAACTGCACTGATGGATAGACTCTAAACTTCCCAATCTATGGTCTGGATGCAGAAAGCTGAAAATTATGTCAGAGGAAGGGTGATGCCTCATAAGTAGGAGTTGGGTATGTCTTGAAGAGCAGAACAATGGGAGGTTGCACTCGAGAAGTAAGCAAAACATATGGATTAAATGTTTTCAAAATTTGAGGATGAATTTTTATTAAGAAAGGGTGAATGTAATACCCCCAAGTTTTTATTGTTGTGAGACTCTTAAATTGGTAAAATTTTGAAAATTTATACATGAGAGAAAGTAACACTCATTATAGATTAAGAACGTTCATCACGATGATTGCAAGCACCTAGTAAGTGATGGAAGTTTGCAAGTTAAAGTGTAAGGATTATTATTGACGAGGACAAGGATGAATTGGTGGTTAAGGAATTTCTATTGGACTTCTATACTAGTTTTGGGAAAAGGAAATGGGAATGGAAGACTCCCTATTTCAGCGAAGTGTCTAACAATGATGATGAAGTTCGGTGATGACGTGGAGCTTCGATAGTAGGATGAGTCTTGATAACAAAGACGAACTTCGATAATGAGGGAAGGAGAAGCTTTGATGGTAAGGACGAAGACGAGATTCGCTGAAGAGGATGAAGCCTTGATGAATGGATAAGTGAGTAGACGAGCTCGATATGGGATAAACGTGTTGAAGACGAACTCAATACAAGCGAAGCGAGTGGAAGGACTATATACGAATAAGCAAGCAGAAGACTCGATATGACTATGATAAAGTTAAGAAATGGGAAGCTTCGATGACGAAGACAAAGATGAACTTGTGTAGGACGAAGCAAAGCAAGCTGATGAGTTTGGAATAAGTGAGATGAATTAGGGACTCAATATTAAGGCTACAGATGTCTGTGTAGGTTTCTGAGGAGAGCTAATAGACTTGGTATTATATAGTGTTAGATTTGTGTGCAGATAAGTTTAAGTCCTTGGTACTAGGATTAGATATTTTTGTTAAGAGTTAAGTTGTATCAGAGTTTGTGTAGATAAGGTTGAAAGCCACCTACTATTAGCAGTTCCCAAGAAAAATGAATGGATATCAATGAAAGTTATCTTTCCAATGAACAGTTTGTCTTCCACTAAGAATATTTTATTCATTCTTTTCTCTATAAAAAGATGTGTAGACCATTCTAGAGATTACTAAAAATATTTACATTTTTCTTTCTAAAGTTAAGTTCTCCATTCTATTTTCCAGATTCCATATCTAATATGATCTCCTTCATTCTTTCTTTTTCTTCAAAAAAGCCACCCGATCCCAAATGCAAACCCAATGATCCAAGGGGTAGATCATTCTTCTGGTTTTTTTTAGAAGAGTTCAGTATAGTGCTAGTGTAAATCGGTTAGCTGGTGAGCCTAAGGAATGCTTGATTCCAAACTTGATGATGATCAAAGTTTTATTAAAGAGGCTATAGCAAGTGAGGTAAGTTATGAAATGTATTAATGCATGGTAAGACCACCCTATGTTTCTTCTGTTTGAAACCCATTCATTGAAATGATAAAATGTTATTGTTATATTATTATTGATATTTCTTACTTTCTATTGAGACATAAAAGCCATATTGTTTCATTGCTCAGATGTTGAAAGCCGTTTGTGATGTTAAACTGATTGTTGATAATGGTAAGGCCATTGGACTAACCTAATGTTTATGATGATGATCCTACCAAGCCAATACTTAGCCTTGATCACGCACTGACAGAACGCCTTTACTAATGGAAAAAAATCTATTAGACTATGTGCATCGGTGATTCGATTGATAGAGTCTATAAATATGCCATTGCCTTACTAAAGAGGATTGTGAACCTTAGGCATATGCTCTGTGCAGGCATGCATTGAATGAGTTAAGGGTAAAGTAGCTGCCCTTTCTGTTTTCATATTGATTATGGTATTCTATTTTTCAGTGGCCATGGGGTTGGTGATGCAGTCCCGCCCATGAGTACTCTTCTAATGCTACTATATAGTTATGTCAGGACAAATGTACCCTTAGTGTAAGTCTGTCCTTAACACGTATGTATGTTCTTTGTTACCAACTAAATTGACATGTAAGTAAATGTGTATACAGTTTTACTATTCCTCTATGAAATCACCTATATATGCATTTCATAATTTACCGAGTTAATGGCTCACCATATCGTTTGTGGTCTCAAGTGTAGATTAAAAGAGGATAAGAGTTGAGTTAATAGAATCTCTTGTTCATTCTTCTCCACCAATGAAGCTTTAGATGTAAATGTTTATTTCTTTAAGTTTGTAATTGCAAAAGTTCAAGCTTTTATATCTTTTTTCTAGACGCTCCGTAGAATGAAAGGATTAATGTATGAAGTAAGTTAAATGAATAAAATGGAAAGACTTTGATTTTTCTTAAGTCGAAATTGTTACTGGACTATGAATAGTCTTAGAATGCATAAATGTTTATATTTATTGTCACGCCCCGTCCTAAGTACCTCTTTAATTTAGCTCAACAGTGAGCTCATTTTACTTTGAATGACAGAGACGCGACGGTCCTAGGATATAGATAGGCTTAAGGCAATCAATCACCTTGTAGTATCTGCCCAGGACAAAATCTTATAAATTTAAATACACTCGTCTATATGAAGTCCAATGTGGGCTACATAATACAATTAAACACAGATAAAGATTGGTATATTCAAGAAAATTCTCTTCGTTTTATTCATATAAACCACTTCATTACATATAGAAATACTTAGACTTTCCAATACATTTAAAATTCTTCTAATATAGTTCACCATGAGTCATATAATACAATAAAATATTATGATCTCTAGTCTATCCTTAATTTTAACTTCAAGTACGTTTCTTCATCAAAACTAATTAAGACTTCCTCGTCAATAAGTGAGCTAAGCTCCTCGTTTGCTAACTTCTCCAAGATCGTCTGCCTAAAAACCTCTAAACTAAATCATGAAATCCACAAATGATGTGGTAAGCTGTCAACTTAGTAAAATCATAGAAATGCCTTAGATGCCAATAATCATGAGCAAACAGTATCGAAGTAATTAAAATGAAATACGATACTTTATATATTATAGCATATTTAAGGATCACAAGAATCAAATACATATAATTATATCTTCATTTTGTTTCTTTTAAATTGATATAAACATTCTTTTGTGAGTCAAGTTTCTTTTCCACATCATCGCGTACCTCACATTCATTTAATCCATCGGGGATCTAATGGTGGCCGAACCATTAATCAAAAGTCCCCGTCATATAGCACCATCGCGGTATATGTAATAAACAATTAAAGGCATCATGTGCTCTTCATAACCATCATGGGCTATTACTAACCCAAGAAACATCTTTCCATGCCTACAAGAATACGTCTGACTTAGTTTATAGACCTGGTCAGTTGAGTCACCAGTGCACTTGGTCTAATAAATACCCTCATTAGTTGGGCATTCTATCAATTTAACCATTTAACATTTATATAGAAAAATATAAATATACGTAACAATAATACTTTCAAAGAAAAATTTTCTTATCATTTTCATTTATAGAAATTTTGCCTAATTGGTTTCGATTACATAAGATGACTTCGGTCCGAATGACCTTCGTCGTTTACAAGAAGATCGACTTTGATAACAATGAATTTTGATCACAAAAAGGACTATCCAGATTATAACAATATAGCTTCGGTCCGAATACCTCGCTTACATAGGAGTGGCTTTAACCTAAGTGGCTTTACCGACTTCGCTTTTCAATAGAGCTTAATATATATATAACTCTTAACTTACCCACCGAAGGTGAAGGTAACAACAATACTAATGAAAGCAATAATTCATAGGAGGTCATCAAAGGAATGGTTTTCAACGAAGTACATAAAAAGAATTTCATCAACTTAGAAACAGTAAGGAATACATTCCTATAATCTTACCTCTTCGTTATATCCTTCGATCAGGCACCTCGGAACCCTTCAAGTTTCTTTTCCAGCTCTTTGATTTTCGCATCTCTTCTGAGTACCATTTCCCCCAATATGAGACCTTTATCTTTTCTGATGGCAGTTGTCCTAATAATAAAGCTCCGAATCATCACCATCAAAATCTCAAATGGTGGCTCTTTAATAATTCCCGGATCATCCCAGAACGAGAGTTACGAGACATCATCACCTAAGCTATGGTCATCATCCACCCTTAGGCTTACTAAATATGCCAATCTATCATATATACCCAATTGTAGCTCTTCTAAGAATATTGGAAGAATCATCTACCTCTTTAGATCCTTGGGTTTCATTCACAATCAGTTACCATCTCAGAAGATAGTTTGGAGAGAGAAAGAGAGAGAGAGAGCTTTTGGGTTTTCTTCTGAGTTCTAGAGAGAGAAAATTCAGATTTTAAACTTAGAGAGAGATGTAATTGTTCCAAAATGAAACTAAAGGGTCTAAGGGTCTTTAAATAGAGAATGAGCAATTATGACTTTTGTTATGAAAAGACATAAATTCGGTCAACACTGTTAAGTGAAAAGACTTTTTCTCATTCAAAATGTAAACTTTTGATGGAAACGGTAAACTTATTTGGGAAGGAAAGATATCATAATGATCTATTAGGGAATATGACTTTCCTTCTAATCAATACTTACTCGATGCAATAAAATATCTATCCCCACTAACCTTTTACTCCTCGTCATTACGAACTCATCAACTCGCCTCTTCAATTTCTAAAACACCAAAGCCATATCATTGAGCATACCATTTTTATCTCACGAACTTATCATAATGTCTAATATCTTCCATCGAGGCCACAACTCATCTTCGTCTACACATTCTAAGCTTACATGTTCCTCATTGTGTCCGTCTAACTACCTCAGCTTTGTTATCAAGTCCTAAGTTCATTGTCAGCCTTACCCACTTTGTTGAACCGAACTCATCTACTCACTTCTATCCTTAGGCTCTTCGCTCATCTGATATCTTACTCTACTCAACTATCACATGAATACTCCTTATCCGTCAACTCGTACGAATTCCTCTTAATATGATGTCTCTCATTATTTCTATTATCTCTCATGTAGATTTATCTTTTTTAATCTATCCTCGTATCTCTGATTATTCCTCCTTCATTCCTACTTTTGTCACCTACCTTGACATAGTCCAGCAAGTCTAACTCAAGCATCTTCGCCGCTAAGACCTATCCTCGTTCATCCTCAATTGCCTATTATGACTAGTTAGAACCTAAGGTATTACATTTATGTTATGTTATATTTGTATGAGTATGCTGATCTGAGGTAGATTTTGAGGATAGTAAGGGTTTTACAAATTTTCAGTGGTCTTATACCTAGTCATGCCCTAGGACCCTATTGCCTCTAGAGTCCAGGTGTGAAATAAGGATTGCGTATCTCAGAAACTTAGAAGGAGGTACAAGGGACAAACTCTCCTTGTAAGTTGCGCAAGCTCGTATGCGGCGAGGTGAATTATTGTCGGAGCGAGGTACTTACTGCCTTAGACGATCGCTGGGGACGAGGTACAAGGTGGTCAATCCATAGTGCCTTGGGCCTGTTAGTTGTTGAAGGCTTGGGCCTAACGTTCTTGGTTGTGTGAGGTATGTTATCTATAGCATTAAACCTATCTTGGATTTGGTTGGAATGGCCCAATATGGTGTAGCCATTTTTAGTCCATATCAGTTACCTTATCCTCTTGTTTGAAAACTCAGATTTTAAAAAAATTCAATTCAAATGAATTCTTTTCAATCACTTTTCATGTTTGGAAAGAGGTATTTTATAAAATTCAATTCCTTTAGTTTAAAAAAAGAAATGATTCCAAAAGAAATAGAGATCATGTCATTTTATAATTAAGATTTGATTTATCGTCAAATTATACAAATATATATCATAATCTCCTAAAGTTTCAATATCATTAGTTATTCTTAAATAAATATAGATAATTAGAAAATAAAACAAATTGAATTTATTATTTATATACATAATATTTAGAAAAAATCTTGTATAAGAATTTAATTCAATTTTATTGAAAGAATTGAATTGAATTGAATTTTTCCTAATGAGTTTTTCTAAATAGAGCTTATATGATATGCCTGAACTAAAGAGATAACTAATCACTTATCTGTTGTAACTAATTAAAATTAGTTTTATCTTAAATTTGTATTTTTGTAGTTTAGATTATCTATTGAATTGTACATCTTATCTTTATATAAGTATATGTTAATAATAAACACAATACATTCACCTTGGCTCAATACTAAGTTTCATGGTATCAGAGCATATCTAAAGGTCTAACTGTTGAAAAAAAATGTTAAATAAAAAAAAAATTTGTCAACTTTTGCAGGCACATTTCGGTGCCTACAATATGGAAGGGTTGGGAACCTATATAAAGGCTCGCTTCCTCCTTCCAAAATCTATCCCCTCCATATTTTTATATCTCCATATTTATATATTTGTTTTGATAACCCATTGTAATTCCCTTATTATTGGGTGATCCCTCTCTTTTGTTACAACAAGTTTTGGTCCTAATTTTGTAACTTATTATTTGATATTTTGTATAAGAGAGGTTAAGAATATTTGGTGTATTAGGATTGAGAATTATTTTCTCTTTGTCTTGTACCACCTTTGAGTTTATTAGTAAAATTTTATCTCCTTCGCCTGTGGACGTAGGCTTACGCCTAACCACGTTAAAATTGTGTTCTCTTTGTTTGATATTCTTTTGTTGTCCAATCTTATTTATATAGCCAAATAAATTAAACACTGTGTGAAATTTCCAACAAGTGGTATCAGAGCCTGATTGCCTTTTTCTTGGGATGGAGTGTTTATTGTAATATTTATTTGGCTTAGTCATGGCAACAACAAGATTTAACATTGAGAAATTTGACTGCAATATTAGTTTTGCTTTATGAAAAATAAAAATGCGAGAAGTCTTGACACAAAATGGGCTGCAACATGCTCTTTTGGAGAATGATAAGATGCCTACCGAATTGACAGAATCAAAGAAAACAGAAATTTATGAGAAAGCTCTAGCTGCCATTCAGTTGTACCTATCAAATGAGGTCTTGCATGAAGTACTCCGTGAAAAGACAGCTGTAGACTTATGGTCAAAGTTGGAGTCACTATACTTGAACAAAAATCTCACAAGTAAACTGGTTGCAAAACACCACATGCACATGTTAAATATGGCAAAAAGTACATCTTTAAAAGCTCATCTTGATAAATTTAATGTTATTCGTATGGATCTTGAAAATTTGGATATCAAGTATGATGATGAAGATCAAGCTCTTATGTTGCTTCGTTCTTTACCTCCATCCTACAAGAATCTAAGGGACACCTTGATTTGCAGTAGAGAAAGTTTGTCTTTAGAAAAGGTTAGAACAACATTAACTTCAAAAGATCTTATGAATAAAGAGCTTGATAATAAATTTTAATACTGGGGAACTTCTTATTACTCGAGGTGGTCATCATAGTAATCTCACTTGTAATTACTGCAAGAAAAAGGGACACATTAAAGCTGAGTGTTACAAGCTTAAAAATAAGCAGAAACTTGAATCCGCAGAAATTAGTGCTGCTGCAAGTGAGACAGACAATGAAGAATTTATATAATTTTGAATTTGCTTGTGGAGAAGGATATTGAGTTTGCTAATTTTATATCATGGTGAAATTTTGTTCGAGGTGGAGTTTGTTAGAGGTGGAGTTATTGTATTTTTTTTCTTTTAACATTTAGTGGAGATTTATTGAAAAAAAATGTTAAATAAAAAAAAAATTGTCAACTTTTGTAGGCAACTTTCGGTGCCTATAATGTTGAATATTGTAGGGATCAAAAGGTGCCTACAATATGAAAGGGTTAAAAGCCTATATAAAGGCTCCCTTCCTCCTTCCAAAATCTATCCCCTCCATATTTTTATATCTCCACATTCATATATTTGTTTTGATAACTCATTGTAATTCCCTTATTATTGGGTGATACCTCTCTTTGGTTATAACAAGTTTTGGTTCTAGTTTTGTAACTTGTTATTTGATATTTTGTATAAGAGAGGTTAAGAATATTGGGTGTATTGAGTTTTGGGATTGAGAATTATTTTCTCTTTATATTGTACCACCTTTGAGTTTATTAGTAAATTTTATCTCCTTCGCCCATAGACGTAGGCTTACGCCGAACCACGTTAAAATTGTGTTCTTTTTGTTTGATATTCTTTTGTTGTCCAATCTTATTTACATAACCAAATAAATTAAATACTGTGTGAAATTACCAACACTAACAACCATATTTGATCTGTATTTGATTGTCATGACTAACGATGGTACTCTTGTTAATACTACATGTGGTAATTCAGTTCTCTCCTTGCCCACTATTCCAAACATCTCACATCAGCTTTCAATCAAGTTTACATCCACTAACTATCTTCTCTGGAAAACTCAACTTTTACCACTACTACGGGGATTTAATCTACAACATCATGTAGATGGCACACAAACTGCTCCATCAGCTGTCTTGTCAAATCGAGACGCTCCCAATCCTTCTCACGGTATAGTGAGGATCAACTTGTTTTAAGCTGGATAAATTTCTTCAGTTTATGAAGGTGTCTTAGCTCAAATTGTTGGAGCCCAAACTGCTGTCAATGCGTGGAAGAAATTAGAAATCACTTATGCTTCTGGGTCTAAGACTCAGATTAGACAACTTAAGTCGCAACTGTATAAATTACACAGGGAGAATGAGAGTATCCCTAAATATATGTAGCGTGCCAAGATGATTTCTGATCAACTTGCAGCGCTACAAAGTCCAGTTTCTGAAAATAATTTGGTTGATGTTGTTACTGATGGTCTTAGACCTGCATATCGGGAGTTTGTTCGGTCACTGGAGGCTAATTTAACCTCTGATTTTTTTTATAATCTTTATGGCATGTTGTTAAGTGAAGAAGCTCACAAAATCAATAGGCTTATGTTAAATTCAATAGTCACTTACTTATAAGTTCTTTATATATTTTGTCATAGAATTCTTTTCTCAACATAAATCATCTTTTGACAAAAGAAAAATTAAAGATGTCTATGTTCAATGTACATATACCTTTATGTAGTGCTTAATGTATACTTATTGTTAAATATATAAGTGCAAACTATGTGTGAGAGATTTATTTGGCCAAAAAAAAAAAATTGTGTGAGAGATTTTAATAATAATAAAAACATGAATGGCCTTTTTGCAGTGGTTTGTGATTCCCATATTCATTAATGCGTTGTCTCTAATTTATGCCAATGGCTAAAGTAGCTTTTTTCTCTTTGAAGCTCCCAAAAGGTTGCAACTTAACCTAAACATGTCTACATTCATTGTATCCCTAAAGGAAATATTGCATTAAGGCAGTGCATGCCTCACTAATTTATTTTATTTATTTATTATTATTATTTTTTTTTTGCCAGAGCATGCCTCACTAATTTTCTCTTCCACTTTTGGTTCCTTTTTTTATACTCTATAATCTCTTCACCTACTTCCCATTAAGTCATTAGCCAAATCATAAACTTAACAAGTGAATACCATCCATTGGCAAAAAAAAAAAAAAAAAACAAGTGAATACCATATGAAAAGCTTTAAAAATATTTTATAGTATTAATTTTCGCATCAAATGGTTACCTCTAAAATTTGAGTGTATGAATTTTTGAAAGTGATTCGAAATCTCATTGATGATTTCCTTAACTTCTCTCTCTCTTCTTCTTCTTCTTTTTTATTTTTTATTTTTTATTTTTTATTTTACACATACATGTAATACTTAATAGTAATTTAACATGTGATTTTTTTTTTTTTCCAAAGAATTTAACATGTTATTACGTGGTATCTTAAATGATGTTTAATAATACTATTTAATATAAAAAATTAAAATTATTTGTACTTATTAGTTTTAAATTTTTTGCAATACTTATTTAAAAAATTTTAATTAATTAATTAAAATTTACTCAAAATGATAAGTTAAAATTTATACTCAACACAATAAATTATTATTGAGTTTTTAATAAACAATTTTGCAATCTAGAACTTTTAATACTTAAATTTAGACACTTAATTTTGAATTTTATCAACCATCAAAGTACTTTTTATAATAGTAGTATTTTTTATATTTTTTAGTATTAAATGGTAGAATTTGGTTTAAATTTATTTGCAAATTACTGAGAGATGCATTGCCATTAAATTGAATTTGCTAGTGTAATTTGGTAATTACTAAATAATTATTAAAATCATAGTGTTTTAGGTAAATTAAATAATACAAATAATTATATTAAAATTTTCCTTTGTTAAGATAGAATTCAATATATACATTAGAATCAATTAACTACAATTTAAAATTAGATGAGGTAAAAATACATTTGCACAAGTACAATAACTAAATAAATCTCCAATAATAGGATTAAAATCTTAGATATCTTGGCTTTCAAAGTCTCAATTTTCATTTTTCATTAAACGAAACTCTCATTATAAGTGATAAAAGAAAATATTGGAGGCATGTTTAGTTTAGTGTGCGGTGACAATCAACTGTGACCTGAGTTTGAAAAATATTAAAAATTTT
>CATKHJ010332454.1:0-11846 GCA_949750685.1 Vernicia montana | reverse complement strand
TTTTTATTTTATTTTTAAATCTCAACTAAATTGATATTCTAAATAATAGAGTAATTATAATTTTGGTACTTGACAATACATTTCCTGTGAAATCGACACTCTACTCACACACTATTACTTGCCCACGATCTGTACACTTGCAAATTTAGCACAACAGATTTCTAGACCGATACCCGTTCAATTCTCTGATTTTCATAACCATCATCTATAGTCTTTCGCTCCTACTTCGATCACTTCCCTTCAACCTCAATACTCACAGTGAACACAGGGTTGGAGTGTTACACTAAATATTCAACATTTGATTGACAGCTCCCCACATCCTATATATTAGACCTCTTATGGAAGTTGATGTCGTCAGCCACCTGCATACCAAAAAGTCAAGTTAATTTACTTGCACAGATCCCTAATTGAAATTTAATGGAGCTTTGACACCGATATACCATAAATTATGTTAATTAATTGTATTGTTCTTAATTAATTCAATATTAACAAAACTAAAATAAAAAAATCCCTAATTAAAACAATCTAAATATATTAATTCTAATTAATATGCTTTGGTTAATTTTAGGGTTAGCAAATTCCCTTCCTCACCCCGCGCCATGACCATTGCTAGTTCATGTATGATTGGATGAATTCCTAGTAAACGTCCTTAGAAAATCCACTTGCAAGGAAAAGGATGGTTCAACAAGTCATGTAAGAAGTTTTAGAATTTTTTACTATTGGAACGAACTTATTGGCTCTCATGCTCAACTTTGTTTCATGAGTGGAGCCGATAATTTAAGGGATTAATCCATCTTAAGGTATGATTAGCTCTTATGTGACGGAAAGCCTCAATTTGGTCTACAGTCTTGCATTTGGTATAACTAATACCTAATTCAAGTTGGATTTGCATTGGGCTTATAAGAAAAAGACCCATTAGATTATACTCATGAATTACCTATTAATCTTTAATTCAAAAAGTTTTTACACAAACACTTAAAAAAGATAAAATATTTTTATATATGTTTTTTTTTTAAAATACAACTTATTAAATTTTTTATTTTAAAAATACTCAACTTTTAAAAACATATCATAAATATATTGAAAGTATATTAAAACTATATCATATGTATAAAAATATATATATATATATTTTTGAAAATCTAAAAAGATAAAAAGAGTATTTTTGAAAAAAAAATTTAAAAAAGTTGTATTTAGTATAATTTCCTCTTAATTCAGTTGCTAAATATGTTTTTCGATTTTTTATTTATTTATATTTAAATTTTGAGCACTTTCAAATTTGAAGTTTAGATTTTGAGACAAATCATAAGATATATATTTTCTTACCTGTAAATTTTCTGATTTTTTTTAAAATGTACAGATGATATGTTTTTAATAAAAAACAGAGAAATAGATTTTAATATGGTTTAAAAAAATTAGCTCTTAAAGCAACTATTTTGAAGAGTCTTAAAATAGAAGTAGGAAAAAATTGGAATAAACTTTGTTCATGTACCTTACTTTTTTTTTTTTTTTTTTTTTTTTTTTTTTTTTGCCAAAGTTCATGTACCTTACCTGAATTGCGGGATCTTTGAATTGTTGACCAACCCTTACATAACATGTCTTTTCCTCTTTTTTCTTTTATGGCTCTTGAAAGTTGCGGGTCAAATTTGCATTCTTTTGCTGTTGATATCAATAGGAAATAGACCAAAAAGTTGCGGGTCAAATTACTATTATTTCTTTAAGATTTGACTAAATTAGTCAACACATCTCTTTGCTTTTGATAAAAACACTGTTTAATCTCTCAATTTTCATTCTGCCTATTAAAATAATAATAATAATAACTAATATCTAAAATACTCCACCATCACCATCACCATCACCATCACCATATGTTAATTAATTTTTAATTGTTAAAGAAAAATGAGAAAAGCAAAGAGCAAAGGAAAATTAAAATAAAAAACCATTATCATTATTAGGTTGAATATGTGAATCCAAAAGTAAAGAAAAGTGCAATGAATTTGCAAAAAAAAAAAAAAAAAAAAAAAAAGGCAGAGATGAGGAACTGTGAGCTCCTGTCACACCCCACATTTAGGAGTGTAACGATCTTAGAGATTAGGGAAACCTAAAATCACCAAAACCTGTAGAATCCAATAAACAATACTCTTTATCATAAATCATTACCCATAATCTCAACCAGCAAACCCATCAAATCCATACACTTCAATATTTATATAATTATCTTACACTAAATATTAATAATTACAATACACACTACTATATACATTATAAATATATTTTATTTGATCACTGATAATAATTATACAATATGTACTTTAGTACCATGGAGCTTTAAATACTGAAGAACGAACAAAATTTATATAAACAACCCAGTATGCAAGACACTCTTCAAATAAAGTACTGGAACTTGGAAGTTACCTTGCCGACTTCTCTAGAGCTCCTGAAAAATAATAAACCACTAAAATTTGAAACAGGCTCAGTGAATAAATAATAATATAATATAAAGACAGTAGCATAAATAAATAGGCTCAGTATAATGGTAAAAGGAATTTAATGAGAATAAATGAGACCATATGCAATAACAATGTATGTTCTGTATACAGTGGTATTTTCTTTTAGCAAAAATCAATAATATGGAGACGGTGTATCTCCCAATGAAATTGAGAGTACCGGCCAAGCCTTGCTCTCCAGTAATAACAGTAAACAGTTACATAAGATTGATCAAGTCTTATGGTTAGGATTACTCTTCCCAGCTAGGGTTCGGATACGCTCGCCCTATCTGCAGGCATATTATGTGCACAAGGTTTAATGTAACCCACATCAGATGGGTATTTCTGCTTTACAGTAAAAGTAAGGTTTATAGTATATGACCAATTTCAGTACGTAGGCAATTAGAAATTAACAGTAACAATTCAATGATAAGTACTTTAGGTTTATTTCAGGTAAATGACCATTTATCAATCAATAAGAAAAATTGAATATTATATAAGAAAATTCAAACAATTATGGTCTCAAACAATATTACTACATACAATATTATATTATTAAATATTCACTTCGAATTTCTTAGCTTCCGATACTAGCACAAACAGAAAGGATGCTCTCTACCTTTCAGAGAACTCGATTTTCCTTTTTCCTTATTCTTTGTCTCTACATTACACATATCAAATTTTCATTATTTTGGAACAATTATTTTCAAATAAAATTTATTCTTTTTAGCATAATTTATATATGGCAATTTCCCATTATATCATTAATGTATCTCATTAAATTCAATTTGGGAAAAAGTATATAAGTTACTAACTTTCCAAATTAATTTCTAAATTATTCAATTGACACTCAATTGGAGTTATTCTCATGCTCAATTTAATTTTAACTATTTTAGTTCCAAATTTTTAAGGATAACCAAACCTTGAACTAAGGAAAATTACATTTTCATCACTTAAATTTTAATTAGGTTTACATTCATTTAATTAACACCTAATTCAACTTAAATCAATCACTAATTGCATGAATATCAAATTTAAATCTCATTCCATCCCTTGGCCGAACCATAATTGCTCCATTCCTTTCAATTTTTGTTTCAATTTTCCAAATTGAAATGTAATTAATAATTCAATTAGGACATATTAGATTAATTCTACTTCATTAATTTCATTTAATTCCATTTTGATACAAAACCCCTAATTTACCCAATTCTAACATTTGGGAATTTTTTCATTCTTTATTGAATCTTCAAATTGATTCAAGAGTTAATCAATTAACTTCCTAAAGAACCCAATTTACCATTTAAAATCGTAAAATAAATATGAATTCCATTCCTTCTTCACTAGGCCGAACCTAGTGCTCTTGTTCCCAATCCCCATTTTTTTTTTTTTTTTCTTTCAAATTTCATCAATTCCTACCCTTCATTAACTTAATTAGCATCTAAATCAAGCAAGCAAAACTTCCTCCTTCCCTCTAGTATATATATAAATCGAATATAAAGTAAAGAAAGGAAGAAAAATTTTTACAAATTAAGCAACCAACACACTCTTATTCATTCTAAACTTGAAATTAGGCTTTGTTTTAGAATTTACCTTAAAGAAATTTGAATTCCTTGGTGAGAAGCTTGTATGGCTGGTTGGTATTGTTAGATGGGAGCAAATGGTGTCTTCAAAATGGTGTTTAGGTGATAGAAATGAAGACAATAAGAGAATTATCTAGTTATAAGCCTAATCACCTTCTTTCAATGGTGAAGATTCAATTACTTAAATTCAATGGTGGTGATTATTAGCTATTTTGTTATTTTTCTAATGTAACAATTACGTAGATAATTACCGAAATTCGATGATGGTAAATGTTAATTTTTCAATTTAAGAAATTATTATATTTAGTCTAAATTATTGACTTTTAAGGATATGGGGTCCATTTCAAATTTCTATCTTTCATCTTGCTAATTTACACTTAATTAAAGGAAATTTTCCCTTAATTGACCAAGTATGGCCGGCCCCGTCTTGGGTTTTAGTCCAATATTCTATTGTTCTATACTTATTAAATCTACTACATATAATTAATAGTTAATTAATCACAACTTTTATTAATTCTTTGTATCAATTATTTCCTTTGTTCCAAACATTCTATAATATTCATACTCTAATCATACCAATATCAACTTTATCCATTTAATTTCTCTACTGAATCATTATTAAATCTCAATATAATGCAATGAACATGTGTGAAATATCACAAATAATTAATTATTAACTGAATTAGGCCTCTAAATTCTAGGCTTTACCTTGGTTATTACAGCTCCAATGATGGCAGGCCCTCAAAAATTGTAGAGACTAGAGAGAATGGTGGCCCCGGTGATGGCTTGGCCTCGCCGATCGACGACCAGAGGCCACCGTCCACGATCGCCGCCGCCATGATGGTTCTCACTACAACCACCGAATCCCATGCCAATCTCAAGGCCACCTACCGTTGCCATCTTCACTCTTGAAGCCAAGCACTGCCATTCAAGCCAAGGAATTCATTGATCGGTCTACCAAGGTTTTTGCTCCTTCATCCTCGGTTTGTGATCCAAGTAACTTGCATTTTCGATTTTTTCATTTTTTTTATTTTCTTTATATTTTTTATTTTTTGTATTATTTTTTATTTTTTTTCCTTTTCCTTTTTGAACAAGAAAAAAAATATATAGGAAGAAAAAATTTCTTATAAATAAAATAGGAAAAATCAATACTTGTTTTTCGTCTTAAATAGAAAAATTATTATTTCCCAAAGAGTAGATTAAAAAGAAAATAAATAAAACATCATTCTACTAATAATAATTCCTAATTAGGTAGATATATTTACCTTGCACCACCATTATAAATTGGGTTCATGAGAAAAGTAAAAATTAAACATTAATAGAATTAATTAATCTCCATCTATTCACCAACGTGCTTTGTAATTATACAAATTTATTTGTTTTCATTTATTTTTATCAATTTTTATGGTTTAGAATTAGCTATTTCTCATTCATGAACAATATTTTCTTTTTGGATTTAGTTGAGTTTGAATTTGCATGATAAATTTAATTTTTTTTTTTAAAAAAAAAGATTTTGTTTTTAAGATAGAATATGAAAAATTTAATTGTAAATGAGAAGTATTTTAGTATTTTTATAAGATTTTAACAGTAAAAATTGGCGAAATGATTAATTTATTAATAAAATTAAAATTGAAAGACTAATTAATTAATTTTTTAAAAATTAGGACCACTTCATTAATTAGACTAAATAATGATTTGCCCTTATATAAATTGGTTCAAAGATTCCAATAGACACAATACTAATAACCCAGATAAATTTCAAGAGAAAAACAAGCAAAATGGCAGGTTTATATGACAAAGCAGCTGCGATTTATAGGGATGCAAGGCCAACGTTTCCAAGCCAATGGTTTTCCATGCTGGCTGATCTCACCCCTCACCACTCTTTAGCTTGGGACGCCGGCACCGGCAACGGCCAAGCTGCTATTAGTGTTAGTTCTCTCTATCTCCCATATTTTCCATTGCTAAACTCGATATCCGTATGAGAATTAAGGTGGATAATCAAATTGATAAAATTAAAAGAATTAGCTAGAATTGATTATGTATGCAAATATTTTTTTAATTATTTTTTTTAATCATTAAGCATTATTTCATAATAGATTAAATGTTGAATCGATAATCTTCCTTGGTATGTTTGGTAGGACGTAATGAAATGTAATTCGTTTATAGAGTAAACAATTTGACCAGTGTTTGTACTTTTAATCTGGACAGATCGCAGAGCATTATGAGAAAGTGATTGCAACAGACATAAGTGATGAACAATTAAAGCATGCAATTGCACATCCTCGAGTTCGATACTTGCACACCCCATCATCAATGTCAGATGATGAAATGGTATCCTTAATCAGAGGCGAAAATTCAGTAGATCTAATAACTGTATCTGTAGCTGTGCATTGGTTCGATTTAGAAAGGTTTTATTCTCAGGTAAAGCGTCTGCTACGAAAGCCAGGAGGCGTAATAGCTGTTTGGACATACAATGTAATCCAAGTAAACTCAGAATTTGATTCTCTGATGTGGAATTTCTACGAGAAATCTCTTCCTTTTCAAAAGCCAAATGTAAAATATGCATTTGATTGTTACAAAACACTACCATTTCCTTTTGAAAGTGTTGGTGTAGGGTGTGAAGGGGAGCCAGTGACTTTAGACATGCCAAAGCAGATGTCATTTGAAGGATTTTTGGGGCTCGTGAGATCATGGTCAGCTATTGGTATTGCTAAAGAACAAGGTGTGGAATTGTTGTCTGAAAATGTTATTAAGGAGTTTGAGACTGCTTGGGGTGGCTCTGATTTGGTTAGAACTGTTATTTTCAAGACTTACATGCTTGCTGGTAAAGTCAAGAACAATTAATAAAGGAATAGAACTAAAGGTAATAAGTCAAGGGACAGAACAAAAAAAATTTATTTGGAGAATCAAAATTACTCCAAAAATTAAAAAAATGAAAGTTTAATTTATAAATATTTAAATTTTGGGGAGACAAATTAAAAATTTGAAGGAGATAATTAAAACTAATTCTATAGAATTAATATATACATGTTTAATGGTTTGAGAGATTAAATCTGGTACTTGTCTCCTGATTCCACCCATGCTTAAATAAGTGAATATTTCCTTGCATTGTAATTTGACTGTCTATTACTGTCTTTCCCTCACTGGTTATGAATAAATTTCTATGATTTATCAATAATAAAAATTGTCTTTTTTAAATATTTGTTTTGCAAATTATTTCTCAGTAAATGTAATAGAAAAAGGAAATTATTCAAAATAGACGTTGAATGACTATCTTGCCCTTTGCTCGAGCAATTCGATATGACATTATCTGAGGGATTAAGGGATTTAAGCATTCTATTTTTTTTTTTTAAAAAAAAAAAAAGCATTCCAAACCTTTACCAAGTTAACAACCATTAAGCTAACTCATAACTTCAAGGATTCTATCATTAAAGCGTCAAATCTTCGAGTTCTACATTATGCTTGAATGCGTGATCATAAAGATAGACGTACTTTAGACCTGGATGCATTTGCCTGTAAAAATTTAAGAGAGTTGAGACTTAGTGGCTGTAGGATTAGTATTCAATGGATTCAACACCTTTCACTTGAAATATATTTGGGGTTCTCAAACACTTGAAATTTCAAGCCAATACCTGAAGAGATTAAGTTTGTGCTCTATTGGCCGAGTTATAAAGTTAATTCAGATTGACTCGAGTTAATTTCACCTATGGTCCTCGGACTATTAGCTTATGCATATTATAGTCTTTAAACTTCAAATTGTGACAAAAAAGTTCTTAAACTTTTACTTTTATATCAATAGAGTCCTTTTATATCCCTCTTCTTTTTATATTTCTAATTCTTACCCCAACTCTTTTTTCTTTTTTAAAAGAAATTAAAAACTCAAAACTCACTCACCCTTAGACTTTGATACCACTCTTTGTGAGTCTGCTCTCTCTCTATGCTAGAGGCAGAATTCAGTGAGCTACTTCTAAAGTTCTTTAGAGTGTGTTATGATATTTCTAATTTCTTTCAGATTATCATACTCGTTGTGATAGCGAAAACTAGTAACAAATTCTAAAGGGCCTTTGTTCTTAAGAAAAACTCCTCAAATTCACTCTGTCTAAAAGTCAGCTCTTCTAAATTTTTTTTAAAATATTCTAAAGAATTATTCAAAAAGTCTAAATGATCTATAACAAAATTTAATAATCTTATTATTGGATATTTGCCTACACCGTGATCTAGGTGATGACAATCAGGGAATGAACAATTAAAAGAATTATTGCTCATCCACTAGACGTGCTAAAGCACCAATCCGTTCTAAAAGATGAAAGTTATTAAACTCAATTTCTTGGTCAAAGTAATTTTTAAGTTCAATATCTTCTTTAGACGGATTACTAAGTCTTTCGATCCTGGCTAAACAAGTTTTTAATTGTTCAATTCTTTGTTCGTATAGAACAAATATAAGATCTTGCAGTCTAAGACTAGCACTCAACTCTTCCCTTCTAGCTTGGGTTAAAGCTAAACCTTTAAGCCAATTTTGATAAGCAGTTTGGCTGGAAGACATAAATGTTTAAACACAAATGTAAAATATTTATAAAATATATACCTTGTAGACCGGATCCACTAAGCTTCCACAAATTGCTTCAGCTCTTCTTCAGGCTCGTCACTAGTAGTACCCAAAAAAGGTTGGAGATTATGGCTGCCCTTTATCTCCTTTGGCGGGACATATAAAAATTCTCCTATTTATTAGAATGTTTTGAAGAATAAAATATATAGAAGCAAAGTTTCTTCAGATAAAGACTTAAAAAGAGAATAAGAATTCTGGATTGTGGGAAATATTCTTTTATATAGAAACTTTGAAGTAGATTTTGCTCCCCTTACATAACAAATGAGGAGATATATATACAATTTTACAGAAGGTGGTGTCTATCATACTGTTTGCCAGCTCAAAAGTAAAAATAATTAAAGCATACATTCAAACCAATAATAATTAAAGCAAACAGACAACTGGTGCCTCTAGTACTGTTTTTCAATTGTGCACAATAATTCACAAGACAATAATTAAAGATATCCTTATCTTTACAGCTCAGGAGATTGTGAACGCTCACTTTAGCACCTCCAAAATTACTTCTAATCTCACCAAAGCTGACCGAAATATTTTTCTATCCAAACTGACACTTTTTCGATTATGACCGGACTTTCAGTACCAGATAATATTATTCCAGAAATCAACCGACTCTTCTACGAAACTGATAGTCAAATTGTTCGATAATTAATTTCGAATCCACCATCACTGACAAGTAATTTTTCAGAATTCTAAAAATCTCGAAAATTGACCCGGAAGCCCCGAAAATCGAGCTGCCACGAGGACGTTAGCGAGGCGTTCTTGCGGCTGCCTCAAAGTCCTGTTGCGGACGTGCCAGAAACCCCGCGGCCGCCTCGCCCAATCTAGCTCATCTGCACTGATGTGCCTGACACGCGTCGTACTGACGCGTGTCAATCGCGTCAGTACAATGCCTTAGCAGCCGCCGGATGGACTAAGGCTGGCGGATCTGCAAGCCCATTTTGCGGCCATCCGTAAATTTTTGATGCAGATCCGTGCAGACCTGATGAGGAACTGCAACTAGTCCTAGAGGCTGGTCCCCTATGCTCAGAAATTTCGATTTTGCCCCCTTTTTCAGCCCACTTTTTAGCTCTTTTTGGTCTTTTTCCCCCAACTTTATTTCCTATAAATACCCCCTTTATTTCTCATTTCAAAACACACTAAGAGCTAGTATTGAATTTTCTACTATTCTCTCTCTCTCTCTAATTAATTAAACTCTCCTTGATTTTAATTAATTATTCTTAATTTAGTTTCCACTCAATTTGGTTAATTAATTATTTTAATTAATTAAGAATTGGGTAATTAAGTAATTAATACTTTTAAATTAATCTCCCTTAAGGTTAATTTAATCCAATCCACCATCAAATCTTCGCTTTCCAAAATGGAACTCCGATCTGGTAAATCTATCCACCCATCACAAATTCCAAAAAAGAAGGTATAAACTCTTACCCTCACTCAAACCACAAACCAAATCAATCCAATCAAACTGATCAATCCCTAAACCCTTCCACCTCACCGTGGAATGAACTACGTGGATTTTGATCCTCATTTAATGGGTACGTAGGCACGTTTGAAATTTAAATCTAAGTCTCAAATCCAAATCTCTAATCAATCCTTTTCCCTTCTATTTTTGTAAATATTTTTATTTAATTCTAATGTAATTAGTTAATTAATTATTTTGGAGTAAAGGATCATGTGATATCCCTAGTACTCTTAAAGGGCTAGAGGAAATACTCTCATTTACTTATAGATGTTTAAATTACTTGCTTTCAATTCTCCATGCACTCATAATTATGTCATGTTCATGTATTATAATCGTCATTAATACTTGTCATCCATGAAATCAATTTTGAAGTCAAATCAAACTTAAGAGCCAAATTGAGATTATTTTAAAACCAAAAACCTAGTCCCCGAGCTCAACCTGATTCGAAGACTAGTGATTTTATCCTTGGGTAAATTAATCAAAGATTAATGAATTGGAGTCAATTTGAGTTTTTCCTTAATTTTTTTATTTAAATAAATTAGGGTGGTGACTCCCAAACCCTTTTCAAAAATCAAATCAATTTTTTGAGGTGATAGCCACTTCCAATTGTGAGCACCGAAACTCGTACCTAAACTCTCTTAAAAATTGCTCGTCTTTCCTTAAGGAAAACTCGAGCGAGGAGGGGGGAGGGCGTTCAAACGAGGCTTCACAATTGGTGACTTCACTGGGGAGTAGTTGCCATCATTTTCAATAAAAGGAAAGCAAAAATAAGAGGATTACTATTTGGTAAGGATTTTTTCCAAAATAATCTCCATTTGGTACTTAAGTTTAATTTGACTTTCATGTATCATTTTGCATAATAAAGACTTCTTGCCTAACCCTAGATTTAGGAAAACTTTTTTGGATGGTGAGTAGCATTGGCTCTACAACTCTCTGTGAGTATGTTGGGAGATAGCGATAACATTCCACCCCGCGACGAATCCCCAATCATTTTGTTGGTGTAACGAGCAATCTATACCATTGGACCCACGCGAGGCTCTTTAACTCACATGTGGTTAGGTATATCGATACTCTAGTGGGACGGGGACCCTCAAACCAAACCACCATTCACCCTTGTGCATATAGTTGCCTTAGCCTTGGACCCTAGGTTCCATGTACCGTAATAATCTAGACTTTTGTGTATATAGCCATGAAACCTTTTTTACATGCATTATGACATTATCATGCATACATAGCATAAGAAACTTGAAAATAGAGTCTTATCACCTTGTAAACCAAAACCGGTGGTCCGTCACCTAAAAGTTACCTCGTGCACTTGCGAGTAGTTGTCTAGTCCTAAATTAATTAGGACACTTTTAGGCACAACATGACTCCATCTGTGAGTGGGTGATAGGGATGTCCATGTCTTCTTTGAGTTCCCTGTAGTCCCTCACCATTTCCTTTGCAAGGCGGTGCTCTCTATATCCGGCTACTTTCTTCCAGACCTTCATAGTTTTTGGCTGGAAATCCAGACTAGGATCTTGATCAACTAGTCTTAGAAACAATTTCTTTGCTTCTTCGTGTCCCTTTAGCATGGTGATAAGTGCTTAATTGAATACATTTTACCCTTTGTTCTTAATGAATTTTATCCTTAAATTGAGTTTGATTTGTTTTGTTTAGTGTTTTTCTAGAGTTTGTTTAGGAATTTCATGTTTTAGAAGGCCATGAATCAAAGT